>KV429086.1:91520-124923 GCA_001632345.1 Daedalea quercina L-15889
TCGACCGACGGGACATACCGCTCCTTTAACAGCCAAGTCTTCTCCCCTATTTATCGTGGTGCCTACAGCAATAAAGTCCTTCGTACCAGTTTCGGCACTCATAGACTCCAAACCACGTGCGAGCACATCCAGTCCTCGTCGAGGTAGTTCAGGTCCTGGTCATCGAACCGAATAACACCCTCCGCAGTCGCGTACATGTGGAGGAGCAGCTGTGCAATGGTGGACTTGCCCGATCCGGAGCTGCCGACGATGAACGGCATCTCGTTGGAGGGGAGGAAGATCGGGATGTCCTGGAGAACCGGCAGCGTCGGCCGGCTGGGGTACGCAAACGTGGCGCCGCCGAGCTCAAACACGCCGCAGGACTTCGCAGGGACAACCTTTCGAATTTGTGCCAGGCGGCGGGTCGGTTTGAGAGGCGCGTGGATAGCTGGCTTCGAGTGAGCGGCAGGTGAGGCCAGCACCGACCCCACGAGAGCCAGTAACGTGCACACATAGATGGCAGACCTTGACAGTGCCGAGCGCGCGTGCGCGCGCGGGGGTGCCGTAGACCACATACATGGGGTGCTCGACGCCGCGGGACATCCAGCGCAGGCTGGGGCGCATGCATTTGGAGTGCCGGCGAACTCGGAGCCGGCGGGCTCGCTGTTCTGGTCCTCGAGAAAGGCCGCCAGGCTGCAGGACAGCGTGGCGTGGCGGGCGAACGCGAGGCGAAGGGAAAACGCGCGGGCGATGTAGCGGGCGCCGTTGCAGCGGGCGGCGTGCGGCTGTACTTGAGGCCCGCGCGCACGCGTGTTGGCCTGTAGCGCGGGGGCAAACTGCGGGATGGGTGCCGCTAAAGGGTGCGCGCAGGGTGGTGAAGGGTGGTGAAGGCGGGGTGATTCCTGCAGGGGGGTGGCAGGGCAGGAGGATAGCAGTGGCGGCCGGTGTCCAGCGGCAAATCGGGGACGGTATTCGCCCTTGAGGACAGAATAGTGCCCCGGAATTTGCGCGCTGGGCCGGTGCCACTACGCGTCGCCACCATGAGCAGGGGGGAGGCAAGGAACGGGCGCACGGGAGCCGCAATAGGGCGGCAGTTGGTGAGCGGATGGCGCGTATACAGCAGCAGCGAGGCGGTGGAAGGGAGGGCCTGCGCGGGCGCGGGCCACGAAAGTGACTGCGGGCGAATGCGGGCGGTCGCGCCCGCACCCGTGCACGCAACCGCCGCAGCGCGCGCCGAAGCGCCGAGCGCGGGAAGCGGGCGCTTTGAGCTAGCGCGCGGCCGCCCCGCAGGCGGGTGCACCTCCAGCCACACCACAGGCCGCTGCACCCGCAAGACCGCCACTAAGGCAGTACGTACTCGACATGGGCCGCCGCAAGACGGCGCGTGCACAAGCCGCCACCCGAGACGATGAATTTCTTCACTTCTGCGAGCAATTTTCTCTGACCCCAGCCCGCCTTCATCTGCATCGCTCTGCTGAACCTGGACATCTTTGCCAGGTTACCGGCGCACTGCGGGCACAAGGTATAAGTTCACCAGTGGACTTGGGCAATGCACCATTCACTGAGTTTGTCCGGCGATGCACTCGCCTGGCGAATAGACTGCCTGCTCCCCTCCAGGAAGCACTGGCGCACCGGAAACAGGAAGCAGTGGCCCGGCGCCAGGAGCATGCCCATTTCGCTGCAAGATTAGGCCTCAATAACATTGCGAAAGGTGACAAGTTCAAAACCGCAGCACTTGAAGCGCGTACTGTTCAGTATCGCGCGAAAAATCATGGGCTCGCGGGTTGCTACCCTCCAAAGGGACTCTTCGTCTGCGAAACCACCAAAAGTCTGTCTGGCTGGGAGGATTGGATTGAGCACTCCCCGCTTCCTGACAAGCGCGTGGTGAGCATACCCAATTTAGGTGCAGCTGGCCTTCTGACATCTGCTAGGTCCGCCGCGCCATGCATCTTGAGGATACTAGCAAGCTGCTTGTCATCCCAGCTAGCGAAAGTGCAATAATACGCGACAGAGATTCAGGCGAAGTCATCGCAGTCGTCATCCGTGGGTTTTGCGAGGATGAGGAGATCCTCGGGGACATTAATTCAGACCTAACCACGGATTGTGCAATAAAGCGCAGTGTTAGAGTACGTGATCCTTGCTTTCAGGTACAGGTTTCTGTCTATTGCTCTGTCCTGACTGCTGCCCTGCAGAAAGAAGACCCTGGCAAGCTTGTTCTCGCAGGATACTCGGCAGGGTCGCGCTCGTCCCCCTCATGGGACTGGGCAAGAAACATTGAGTCCCGAAAGCACTCACCCGACTTCGTACATAGTCACGACATGGCGATATCCTCTGCATTCGCTCTCTTCAACCAGAAGATGCATGCCCTCCTTCCTGCAGAACTAGCCGGCGACTTCGATCATTTCTTCGATTCGAACCAATTCCCCCGAATGGATGTTCGTGGTGCGATGGCGACTGGTGATGAAGGATATGGAGAGTATTATGTGAAGAAGGGTAATAGCACGATTGTTTTTCACCACGAGAAGCTGGCCCCACCTGTAGGAGTAGTTGGGGCTAATTATTCGCGGTATGTTCTGGCACTCTGTTTCAGCAGTGAGCTGACAGTCGGGATAGAGCTATTCACTCTGAGAAACAGCCACACAAGTTTGCTTACTCATGGACGACTGAGCGCGCAGTGAAGACAGGTGGCAGTTTCTACATCGCTTCGTACCGGATCAAGATTGAACAGGCTGCCAATACATTCACTGCTTGGCAGCCCGAACATCTACATGGCACAAGTTTGCTTGGGTATGGACCCCACAATGGGATTCCACCCTTTGCACAATAGGGCATGTGTTTTGTCACGAGTAACCGGCTGGCGACCACTTGGAGAAAGTACTGCGAAGGCAAGATATCAGAGGCAGAGGCACTGGCTGAGTATGTGGAAGGGTTGGAAGCTGGTATCGACGACACTGGCTTGGAGGAATTAGAGCAATATGGACAGATTTAATTATTGAGTTTCGTCGTAGCACACTCCAAAGTATTAGCGAGCAACACAAAGGCCAATGGCGAATTTTTCTGCTATATGCCCGCACTCTGGTGCCCGGCAGACGGCAGCCTAATTTGGCAACCTTACTAAGATTAATACCAAATGTAGCAAGTCTGCTAAGCACGGCGAGCTGGCTGCCCACACTGCGAGCGGGCTGCGTAGGCCCCGGGCGACTCCCCCAAGGGTACGGCCCCTCGGACCCTCAAAATCGCCCCGAAAAATGCTATTTTTTTGCCTCCAAAAATGCTATACGGCTCAAGGGTAGTCACGTGTCACGCGTTCGTAACGCGTCTGTAACACATTTGTCACGCGTTTTCCGCCGTGTCTTCGTCCTGCCGCTGAGTCTTCGACAGCACACAATAGATCAATGTCACGGTAGGCAGGTAGTGTACAATTTACATTGCATGCTGAATTTATGTAATGTACCATTGGATTGTAGTATGGGCAGAACTTAAGACTTCTTCACCGCCGGCACATCCTTCAGTTGCAGTAGGCTTCGTACTGCAACTGTGTTTAAGTGCTGCCATTGAGTCTCTGCATCACGTGTTAACTGCTTCTGTGTTGCAGGACCTAAAAGCTTCCGCCATCCGAAATTGTATATAACATCTTGCATCCACGCGTGTGTATGCAGGTAGTATTCATGCCCGCGCCGTTGATCTTGACATGAGAATATCGGAGCAGGCGCTGGTTCATCAGGCCCGACATCATCGTAGTAGTCATCGCTTTCATCATCCTAGCATGCCGTGCAGCATTAGTGCATAATTTACGACTCCAGATAGTGAAATATAGTACATACACCCAAGACGTCAGCATTGCACTGGAGGAAGACAAGCAATGACAGACATGCGAGACCCTTCCCGTCATTGGACTCGTCAACCGATGCATAGCGGCCACCCGCCTTCTTCAACATGGAGCGTATACCAGTTCATGCATGCACGGCACTTGACACGATGCGGTTCCACACTTAGAGTCCATTCTTCGGCCTCGAGTCGCTCCCGTCTCTGTGTTACCGATAACTTTGATGCACGGGGCTTCGAAGCGGTTGCAGCTGAATGCGAAGAATTACCCTTTGTCTCATCACCTGTGTCATACTCCGAGTGGCTGTCTTCAGCCTCCGTCACAACAATTACATGCTTACTACGTTTCGCCGCCATGGGCTGTCCACGGAGACTAGACTCCGGCGATGATTCTGCCTCTGCGACGTGTGGGCGTTTACCGAGCGATGTTATATCGCCGATGCCGTCATGGGTGGTATCTTCGTCATGTGAATCTGGATGCAGTGCGCGCCTTTTCCGAGGTACGTAAATTCTGCGAGAGCAGTGATTGAGATCCATAAGTTCGAAGTGCTCAGGAGAGATGAGAAAACATACGGCAATTCAGTCAGAAGTTTCAGGACACCCTTCTTCACACCAGGAAGCACACTGTTTCCGTGACAATACATTTCCGACTGGAGATCAACAAACTGATGCATTGCCAGTAGTACGAAGATACCACATGACCACGCATCGCGCTGTTGCTCCTGCAGCTGGGGTGCGATCGTCGTGCACCTCCAACCATCGCTTTTCCACTCGGGGAGTGCCATGGAAGCATACCTAAGGATTGCATTGCAGGTACGTAGCAGGAGCTACACACCACAACACAAACCGCTGTCATTAATGCTGTATTGTGGGTGACAAACTGACAGACTCACTGTTTCCGCCCATGCCAGCGACCTGAGCTCGGGGATACTGTCGAAAATGCCGTACTGATGTGCAGAAAAGTCGACCCAGCCCAAAACCCAATGCGCCGGCTCACCGCCGCAAAGCGGAATTGCCCAACGTGGTCGCCGTTGGATGGCCGGTGGCCCACCCTGAGAAGAGTTCATCAGGGTTGCATGACTGATAGACATTGAGACATACAATAATCCCCATATGATCATCAAAGCTTTCTTCATGGCTTTGGGCCGTAGTGTTCGCACTAAATACTAGCATTGGGAGCCAAGATGAGAAGATGCAGTAGTCTTGTGTCGGGAAACCCGAGCGATCTTGAAGGATCGCGCCGTATGCATTGATTGTCGTACCGGGAACTGGTAGGCTTTTGGACTCTAGCAATGGCTCAAGGTCTTGCTTGGTTATCTGTATGTTGCGGATGCAGCGAACTTTGTTATCCAATCGGGCGGCACCATCCGAGTCCATGTCGAGAAAGAGGAGAAAGGGTATCAATTGAAAATGAAAACATACGTGTTTGAGCTATATAAAAGGGCCTTGTTGTGGCTCAGCAGACATTAGCGGCCACTCGCAACTTCATTTATGCGTGAAACGTGTTCAAACATGGTATAGTCGGTAAGTTAGGAGTGCGCAGGCGAGGGTGGCCGCGCAAGCCACGGGTAGCCACAGGCGCGCGACCACCCTCAGATCGCTATCGGATAATGCTATCACGGGCCAAGGGTCAGGGCGCCAAATGGGCGCTCAGGGGTCTCCGCCTCTGGAAAAATGCTATCTGGGGCCAAGGGTAAGGCCTATTTTGCGGCTCAAAAAATGCTATCCCGGGCCGTACCCTTGGGGGAGTCGCCCGGGGCCTGGCTGCGTGCATAGAAGATATATATATATGTAGACTCGGGGTATAAATATATATCGGATGGTGTCCCTTCATGTATATGTGTATAGGTATCACGTATATATATATATATCTCCGATGCTGCACTTATATATATAGTAGTCATTATACATATATATAGGGTTTATTTTTTGCGCGGATCGGCCGCCATAGTATCCGAGGCACTGTTTAAGTATCGCATCGTGGCAGGACATTGAGCTCCTCTTGCTTGGCGGTGTTGGCAAAATGCGGACGACGAAGCATTGACACGCACGTTCCTCCCGGCAACGACAAGACATCCAGCTCGTAGAAAGATATACCGACCTTCCCTCAATCTTGGACGATCACGATTTTGTTAAGACAAAAGGCAGTGCATTATGCGAGGTGTAACTATGGAGACAATCGTGAGGACACAGCAGAAACGACCGTATTATTGTCGGGCAATGGTATCAATCCAGCAGCCCGGGTGTTATCGTTCCAAGCAAGAACAAACGCAGAGAAGAGAGGAGAATCGTGAAGATGGCGTGCGTGAATGCGAATGCTACAAGAGTGGCGATAAATAATACAACGGGGCTGGGCACCTCGGTCGGCGAGGGCGCAGGCAGTAGAGATACAGTTAGTGATGTTGGACCAAAACGGAATGAAACGGGCATAGCTTGCGGCAGTCGCGCAAGCGAGAGTCGAGTATAGCGTCGAGCAGAGCGAGGCAGGATGGTTATGACCTGAGGAACATCTCCACCGGGATCGGCTTCCTCCTTAGGCCGTCGCTCCGGCTCGAGCACCCACTGTCCGCGCTGCTCTCGCTCAGGCGCGACGCGCGGCTCCCGCGCCTCTCCAAGCCACGGTGATGCGCGTATGCCGACGCGTCGACGTAGCCATAGCGCTTCGGGTTTGCCGGCCGCGTCGGCGACTTGGGGCTCTGGAGCGCGAACGCAGACATCGACTTCGTGGGCGACTTGGGGGACGGGGATGCGGGCGGGGCGGTCTTGCGCGACGCCTTCTTCGTCGGCGAGAGCGTGAGCCGCGAGATCCACCCGAACGACTCGCGCTCCACCTGCATCTGCGAGCCGAGCGTGCTTGAGGACCAACGAGAGCGCAGCACACGCTCCGGCTCGAACGCCTGCGCGTCCGGGCTGTCGGGTGCTGCGGGAAGGTCGACGTTTGCATCCTCCGCAACAGGCACGCTGCCGTCTACAAGGGAAACATCGACGTCGAATGAGAACGACGAGACAGGTGACGAGGACCCAAGTCCACGACTGCCGTTATTGCTGCTGAGCTGCGAATAGACGGACACGCTCTGCGGTGTCGTAGGAATCTCGTTTTCGGACGATACCGAGGAGTCGACGACCAAGTCTGGGAGTGCCGGCTCATCTTCAGTGATTTCGTCCCAAATGTCTCTGGGCAACGACATCCGCGGCGGAGGGCGCATCGACGACGCAGAATTTGGCACAACGAAGGCGCTGGTAGGCGTCGTCGGGGCTGTCCCTGCGCTCCACGATCCGGGCGTAGACGGCACAGCCAGGCCTGTACCAAGGAATCCACTGTTCAGTGCCGCACTCGCGAGTTCAGCAAGTAGCTCCTCCGTGCGCGCCTCCATTTCCGTTGCGGTCGGACTCAACGAGGACGTCAGTGGCG
Organism: Daedalea quercina L-15889; assembly: GCA_001632345.1. Taxonomy (NCBI): domain Eukaryota; kingdom Fungi; phylum Basidiomycota; class Agaricomycetes; order Polyporales; family Fomitopsidaceae; genus Fomitopsis; species Fomitopsis quercina. The sequence continues at coordinate 98,737 of KV429086.1, forward strand.
GGGAAGAAGACGATAGTGCGCAGGTAGTGATGCGGATCGGCGGAGGCGGAGGCGGCCTGTCTGGGATGAGGAAAGATCGACGACGACGAGCCTGCGCGAAAGTTGGATCCAGCTGGGCACTCGGGCTCGTCTTCTCAAATGCGTCGCCGTCCGGTGTCTGGACGGAGAGCCGGGGCACGGTTGGCAGAGGCTTGCTGTAGCGGGCACGCTTGACAGGCATGATCGAATCAGGGCGTGCCTTAGGGTCTTTGGACCCTGGTGCGGCGAGCGCGACGGGGAACGACAGCGGAAAGGGCATGGCCAATGTGACAACATCACTGATGTCGCGTGCATACCACTCCACATCCGAATCTACATCGGACTCGACGTCGGACTCCTCCGAGGGCTTGCTGAGGTCAGGCATCGACTTGGCAAAGAAGATCGAGGCACGGTGAGATTTGCACGTTGGCGCACGCAGGAGGTGGGGACGCGTAGGTGTCGTGGGCAGGGAGTCGTCGTCAGAAGTAGGTGGTGTAGCCAGTGCACGCCGAGGGCGTGGGGATCCGAAGCCAGAGCTCGAACTGGTGGTGGATGTCACCGTGCTCGATATGCTCGAGGTTGGAGAGTGCCCGCGTCGGCGAGCAGCAAGAGGAGATTGCGAAGGAGAGGCGTTGATACTGACACGCTCGAGGGGAGGGGAGGGGAAGTTGAGAGAGATGCCCAGGCCAGAGAACCGCAGGTCAATGCTGTCCAGGGGAGACTCACTCGACGGGCTGCTCGTGTTGTTGACCTCGGCATCATACAAGGGGGGAGCCGGTGCAGGCCGAGGAGGCTTGGGTGCGCAAGACGCAGGGAAGAAGTCGTCGAACGTGAGACCTTCTACACCTGTGAGGACAACCCTGCGCGAGCTGCGCTTGCGCTCAGCAGCGTCGTCGATGTTGACGCAGAGATGACTTGGCGTAGCACTGTGATTGCGTGCGTGGGCGGGCATGGAGTGTGTTGAAGAGCACGAGGGTCTTGGCTGCGCCTCTTCCTCCTCGAGCTCAGGGAGAATGTCAAGCGACGTACCCCGCGTCGGTGTAGTGTGAACATCTGATTTACTGTGCCCTCTCGAGCGGCGTTTGAGGGTAGGTAGGATGCGGTTGCTGGCAAACACTGCAGGAGTAATATGAGCACCTAAGCTAGTTATGTGTGGCAGTGCCAGATATACTCACAAGAGTTCATCGTAAGTGTCGTGACTTGTCTATGTGGATATGCGATGGGTAGCCTGAGATGGGATGAGGGATCGTCGGCGCGATCAAGTCGCAGAGAGCGTTGAGAACGAGAGGGAGACTGGCCAGCAAGACTTTAGTATGCAAGGCTGCATAGCCCGCCTTTTGTGCGAGCCCGCCATTGTCCTCTGCGTCTAACGACCTCGAGGAACGGACAAAAACGATTGCTATACCTGGAACAAAAGCGTTGACGGTCCAACAGCGCCCAGAACATCATGAGCGCCTACAATGTGGGCGTCTCATAGTTTGGTGTTGTTTGGCTGTGCTGCATTGGCAATTTTTAGCGCCGTATGAGTTCGCTGGGAAGCTGAGAACAACGACCCTCGATGACAGCGAACAAGCCTGGGCAAGCCGATTTGCTTTGATCAACGCGCCAGCAGAAATACAGGAAATGGTCGAGTGCGATGGTATGTCCTTACGTGCTATCTGTTAGTGTGAAACGGCACCATGCCGTCACTGCATTTCGGGCAATTGTCTTCGAGTTCGCTTCTAGTTCCGCCGCGACTGTGCATACGCTGGTTGCTAAGTCTTCGGGTTGGAGCTGGAGGGTCAAAGGGAAGGTTTGTTAGGGCGGGACGGTTCAGTTTGCGTGTTGCATCGGTGCCTCCCGAGTGAGGATGAGAGTTGGGGAGAAAGGCAGGCTGTGCGTTCATCGAGGAGAGGGTGAGTTATAAGTGCGGATGGTTTGACATGACCTGAGCTATCGTAGAAGACCTATGACACAATAACAGAAGTTGCGAGCCAAAGGATCGCCGGCTCGCAGACCCCGTATGACGCAGTCGGGCTGAGCCTATTTAGGAAAGCATGGGATGTGGCCGTCGCCTCTTCTTGTGCTCACTTCCCAAGCTGTACGTGAATGGAAACGGCGCTGCAAGGCAGTCAGAGTCATTCTGCGCAAATAAAAAGAGCTGTGAACAGATCGTCGAGCTATCGCGGCCCGAGGCGCGGCCAGAAGGCGAGCGTGACATGAATGTGACAGACGCGACGCGGGAACGGGGCGCCTACGCGATCGTGGTCCGTCTCCCCGCGTACCGCGACTCTCCAGAGCCCCAGCAGCATAGGAAGCAATGTCATCTACCACTCGCACGCACAGCTGATCACCAATCTCCTATCCTGTCTTTCCGCAACTTGTATCAACACTCCTAGGGGGCGATGAGCGACACAGAATATCCATTTGACGAGGTAATCCGCTTACCGTGTTATATGCCCGTCATATGTAATTCATCTTCCGCGATCTTGCTAGGATGAGCTCGAGGAAGCGGCGCTGCTCGTCTCCTGCCAAGAGTATGAAATCTCGCAATTATCGTCGAGCGCCACCCTAGGCTCATCCTCTGCGGGCCCGTCCTCTGTCACGTTGTCTTCGGCAACGACGCAACTTTCGAAACTGTCTCGCAAGTCCGACGTCAAGCGCGAGATTGACGAACTGAACGCGAAGATTAAACGGGCGGATGAGATCATAGCCAGGGAGACAGCAAGCCGCGCCGCGCTCGCGGAGCGCAAACACAACCTCGAGCGCGAGCTGCTCAAGAATTGGCTGCCGGACCCGGGGGTCCCCGCGATGCTCGAGGAAGGGACGATCGATTACTCCGGCAAATTCAGGTGGTCGGATGCACTCAAGGCCAAGTCGAGGGAAGTATTCGGTATCAACGAGTTCCGGCTCTGTCAAGAGGGGTGAGTACCGCTCGACGACGGGGTCGCTGAGACTGCGCTCACAGCATGGATCACCGAAGGGTCTGCAACGCTAACTTGGCCGGGCGTGACATCATATGCGTCATGCCTACAGGTACAGATGGCGGTGTTACCATATCATACATGCATATTGATACTTCTCAGGGGGAGGGAAATCGCTCACGTACCAACTCCCCGCCCTCCTGATGCCGGGTTGTACGGTCGTCGTTTCCCCGTTGATTTCTTTAATGAAAGATCAGACTGCGCATCTTATCAGAGCTGGCGGTAAGTGATTCGTCCAAACTATTGTGAAAGGCAGGCTCATTGGCCCTCGACAAGTGAACGCAGTTATGTTAGCAAGAGACACGACCAGCGAAGACCTCGCGCTCATCAATCTGTCGATGAATGCGATGGCGACAGGGAAATGCCAGCTCCGAGAAGAAATAAAGCTCTGTTACGTTACGGTTCGGCCTATCGATAACTGTATGGTGCATTTCTGATTGAGGACGTAGCCGGAGAAGCTCGCACAGAGTGGCCAGTTCAACGCTTGGCTGCACAAGCTGAATGACGCAAAGAAGCTAGGTGAGTGCATCCCTAAATCTAGGTTGTGGTGTTCAGTCATTTGAGTTCATGTGCCAGCTCGACTCGTCATTGATGAGGCTCACTGTGTTTCGGAAATGGGATTGAACTTTAGGTGCGTATGACATCGTCCGACTTCATTCTGAGACAACTCATATTGTGCAGGCCCGATTACCTGAAGCTGGAGGCCCTGAGGGGAGAGTTCCCGACAGTCCCGGTCTTGGCACTCTCAGCTACATGCACGCGGAATGTGATCGATAAATTGATGGGAGTCTTGAAACTGCGGAGCCCCCTCCAGAACGGCACGAGTAGGTGCCGAGCATATGCTATATGACAGACACTGAGAACACATTGGACAGAGGCTGGAGCCGAAGGGACCATTTATTTTTCCTCCCCGCTCTACAGAAAGAACCTGCACTACTCTATTCTGCCCAAGCCGGCTCGTTTCGACGACACCATCAAGATGATTCGGGAGTATATTCTCACACACCACAAGAACCAATCCGGGATCATTTATTGCCTCAGTCAGAAGGTTTGTGATTCATGGCACCGTCTGTTTTTGCGGTTTGCCGACTGTTCTGGTAGGATGCGGAGTCCGTGGCCGCGGAGCTCCACGCGGAGAGCGGTCAGAGAATCCGTACGGGAGTGTATCATGCCAATGTCTCCGCGACTCGGAAGAATCAGCTCCACGCACAGTGGCAGCAGGGCAGTGTCAATGTTATATGTGCGACTATTGGTAGGACATATGGACGTCTCGCTGTTCTGAAATACTTCTGACCTATTGCATGCGACAGCGTTTGGGCTAGGCATCGACAAAGCAAATGTACGATTCGTGATACACCACTCCGTATGTCGTTTTGACATCCGTGGGTTGTCTTTGTCTACTAACTGCACATCCGGCGTGCGATAATCGATATCAGCTCCCGGTTCGTCGTTTCCTGAGTCAGAACATTCGCTGATTGTACAGGCTGACGTTGATCACTCAGAAATCCATCGAAAACTTCTACCAAGAGTCCGGACGAGCTGGACGGGACGGAGAAGATGCTGAATGTGTCCTGCTCTACAGGCCGCAAGACGCCACCCGACTGTCAGCATTGACCGAGCACGGAAATGGTATGTCAGGAGCGGGTAGGCTAACGTATTTTCACAACCGTGTGTACCTTCATAGTCTGTAGTGATGTGCACCATTTGGTGACACAATTGCAACATGCTGCTAGTGTACAACATGCTCGAGTTCGCGCAGGACATGCAAGGGTGTCGGAAGGTTCTGTTTGCGAAGTGTGTCCGGGCTCGTCTTGCATCCGATACGTTGCTAGCATCTGACGATGTACGTGTTGCAGATACTTCTCCGTGGCTTCGCAGCTCTCCGTGGACGTATGGACGACTGAAGAGACGGGTGCGTTGGAGCGTTGCAGGCATTGTGATAACTGCAAGCGCGCGCCCGAGTCGATCGACTGCATGGACGTCAGGTTGCCCGCATGGCAACTTTTGAAAATAGCAGAGGCCGTCGAGGTCCACGGTGGCCAAGTGACCATGATGCAGCTTGCTGATATCGCACGAAGCCGGGGACACGGGAAGAGTATTGCGCGTAAAAGGGGACGTGGTCGGGCAGCAGAGCGAGGAACTGTGACAATCGACCCGAAGACGATAGCCGGCGGACCGGTCAAGTTGCATCAGGATGTCAGTCTTCTCCAGTTGTCTACCTATGTTATCACACTAAATTCACTGGGCTGTATGAACCACAGGACACGTATTTACTGTTGGTCTTCCTACTGATCAACCAGTACCTGAAGATAGAAGTCAAGCCGAACAAACATACACAGAATGTTTACATCGTTCCAGGACAGAAAGCACGCGATCTCAGCGACTTGTCACGCACTGACGTCGTCGATGGATGTATGGGGCCAGTTATGCGATGTTGCTTCCCCAACAGAAGCAAGCGCGTATCTACAACAAAGAATGCGGGCACACAAGCCTCATCGAAGGCCTCGGTCAGTTCGAAGCACAAGACGCCTAGTAGGGTTGGTTCGGAGCCGAGCGACGATGAACTTGATGACGGTGAAGAGGTGTCGGATATAGGCGAGGGTTCAGACTACTCGAACTATGTGCAGCGGCAAGAACACGACCAAAGTGATACGCCGATTGTGATTGATGACGACGTCGAGGACAAGGAAGAAGAATATGACGGTGGCGACGAGTGGTCTTACTCCATGCGAACAGGTGGACCATCGAAGAGAAAGAGGCTGCAACCGTATGTCGAGATACCCTCTCCGAAGAAGAAGAGACCCAAGATGGCGTATGACCCCGACGATGTAATTTCCATAGCTTCTGATTGACGGCGATGGTAATTGTGACGTGATATCATTGCGACGATGGGTACTCTGCTAATGATACATAGTTTAAGAAGCTGCTCGTGGGGTCGTCGACGCCGTATCGTTAAAGATCATGAATAAATTATCGTGAAGGGTTATATCGCCGCAAGGCAACGGCATGCGCAAACTCCCTACTGGGCACCTGCGCCGGTCTTGGGACGCTTCAGTGCTGAGCGAAGTGGAGGTTTGGGAACCAGACAATGTTCCATATCGATTCTCACACCCTCTTCGTTCATCCAGCCCGTATTCGGTTCGGGGTAGCCCTGGACAACACTGTTCGTCAATGGTGGAAAGCACGGAACATCTGCGATACGTACCACAAGATCCGGTGGGTATTCCTTACCAGGCTCCGGTGGCTTAAACCGACCATCATTTGTCCAGAGTTGGTCACTACGAGGGCGCACACATGAGTTCCATCATCCCATACTTGAACGACTAGACATCACTGACCCTCTGCGATTGAACCAGCCCTTTCGGCGCTCACTGCGCGGGATGGGGCATGGACACATCAGATCTTCCGTCCATCGCACAGCACGTCTGGTGGCTACGGCCAGCGTCCCTCCAGATGTTGATGTTGCGCGAGTCATAGATGGGGCCGGTGCGTCCTGTCTTTGATGATCATTCGTTCTGTTGGGCTGTGATGCTGACGGAGGCGATGTGCCGGGGAGTCTATCCCCAACGCGTGATGCCTGGGTACCCGAAGCAGCGGGAACCGTATTCGCTCTCGACAACAATTTTCGTCGTTCATCGTCGACTGGTACGTTGTTAGTGGATCCGGTGTTCGAGGAGAAACCAGGAGGATTGCGGTTGTCTGACGCCCTCACAACGCTGAGCGGACCTCGCGGAGCTAGGCAGCAGGACGTGAGTGATGATGATGCGGTCTGCATGGGGGTTCACGTACCATCAGAGTCCATTCTCTGTAACGGGAACTGTTGTGTACTCGACCGCTCGTCGGGATAGCGTCTTGCAGGTGTAGGTCCAAAGCGCGGACCTACATATCGCGGATCGCGGACTCCGTCGTCCCTGGGTGCTGGCATGCCGGGCCATCCTTGAGTCTGCATGCCAACGTCGTCACTATCGTTGACGAATGTGCCGTCCTCAGTATCAGACTCAGCATCGACCAGCGGTGGCCACACAGGTCCTGACAATGTCCCGTTCGCGCGCATGGACCCACTGCGGGAAATTGGAGGTAAACCTGGGGGCAGGATACGAGCACCATCAGGCGCTATGCGGGACCAGTCCGAGGACGAGCCCGCTCTTGGGTAGGAGGGTCGAGTGGAAGAGGGGTATTCGATGGCGAGGGCTGTCATCTCGAGAGTTTCGGTGCTACTGCTGGCACGCGTTGACGAGATTTCAATGGACGCGGAGACAGCAGACTCCGAGAAGATATCCGATTCTGAGCTTGAGGATGAGGGCGATGTTGCCAAGGCACCGGTCGCAGCAGCGAACGGCCGGTCATAAATGTATGTGTCGGTAGAATAAGGATAGATATCGTGACCCCTTAATGATTTCGCGCGCTTGGGATCGACGTAGACGGCGGGCTGAGATATGCGAAGGGGATCATTCGGTGAGGACGAAGGTTTCCTCTCGAACTTAGGCCGAGAGACATCGTTAGACACAGGTCTGTCCTGGTTGGGCTGGGCTTTGGACGCCGGGTAATACGACGGCAGCAAAGGAGCGGGCGCGGGCCCGGGGTTCTTGAAGACATGGACTGAGAGCCCTCGAGGCATGTCGAAGTACTGCATCTCGTGAATCTACGGGCTCGTTCAAGAACGGGACATACTCACCTTCGACGCCCCACTACGAGCGGTCTTGGACGGGTTCCTGGAGTCCAACCCCAAGGACGAGAGCATAGTAGTGTGAATCGGTCAGTCGCATGTCCCTACACTGTACTTATACGTGGTCGGCGACAGGGGGTCAGTAGCATGTAGGTTCAGGCTCGAGTCCGAACACGAGTTTTTCATTTAAGTGCCATGTTCGCAGGCTCATTGGCTCCCGCCTGCAGGTGTTAGGGTCGCAGGAAGGCCGGTCATGCTCATGTGAAGCTGATGACAACCTCGCAATTCTGACCATCAATCTCACCTCGAGCTTCAATTTCTAAACAAGTGATGGCAGTAGACCCGATCTCGGAGTGATGTAGACTTACAGTCGTCATAGCGGAAGAATTCGAAGCGTGGTCGTAGCTGGACTGCGACGATCCGGAATGCGTCTAGATGCGTCCGAGTGGCGTCGGGAGTACGCTTTGTGCCTTGTCTCCACTAGTGTTAGGGTACAGGACAACTTAGAGCATGAAAGGAGTGAGGCTGTAACACATGTTACCAGAGAGGTTGCAGCAATCCGTGAATAAGTGAAGAGAAGTGGCACTACAACGTGTTCCCGGGGTCGACGGAGCCGGAGAACGCCTTGCTCCAGGGAGCCCAACGAAGTGCCTGCGATGCGAGCCATAGACCTCAGCAGCTGTGCCAAGGGAAGGCGGCGTCGTCGCGAACTTAGCAAACTTCACAGATTCCGTGACATTACGTGTAGATACGATAGCATTCACCATGTACCGTTTATAGCCAACCAGTCTTTCAGTACCGTGCCTCGTTCAGTTCCAATCTGCCTAGTCGTTTCATGTTGCCGTGGTACTGGGAGGTCCTCGAAGGTAGATAGGAGGTTGCCATCCAGTATGCCCTTTGATAATGGCTTGGACACATAGTCATTGCGTACAATGCTAGTGTCGTGTGAATCTCCGCGGCTTATTCTGGGATCAGATGTTCACTAACCGGAATGCCTTGGGATTCAGCCCAGCCACGTGCTGGACATTTCTGGTTAGCTGACCCTGGAGTAAATGCAACCGCTTGAAAGAGTTTTCATCCACGTATGTGAATGACGATAGCGAGCCATCGGTGGACCCTACGGATGCGCATGAAATGGCAGATTGTAAATTGCGCACTATCAAGTGTGACGTACCACATATCAACTTCGCCTGTGGTATGTCTGCATCTTTCGTTTTCCTGCCAGCAATCAGGGCGGAGGCACGGTATTCCGCCTGACCATGAAACTCCGTGCGGCGTAGTAGATGCTGACCCCCTCTCGACTCGGGGTCTGGATACAGCGTCAGACGATCCAGCTAATCAAAGTGAGCTTGTTTGACAAGTTTACGTACCGTGGGGGTCATACTCATACAGTCTTATAACACCGTCCTCGTCGCATGCCAGTAGGGAGATTCTGTTATCGGCAAAGAACAGATCCGCGCTGGTCACACAGACAGTGTGTGGATCCTTCCCCAAGATGGCAAGTTTGTACGGGTCTTCCTGCTCACAAGATAGAACACGCGTGCGGAGGTAACAACCGTGCAACGTACCTGGAAGGCCACAAACCAAATGCTCTTGACGGCGTCACCGATCAATAGAAGATTCTTCACCGCGCGCAAGGTGGTCACGTAAACGCCGACATCCAGAAAGGCTACGCCCACAAGCCGTTCGTCCAGATCAAAAGCACGGACAAAGATCTGGTGGAGACTTCGTCACGGAAAGTGAATGTGGGAGACGTGAGAGTTTCTACCTTCTGACCCATAGATGATACAAGGTAGTTGTCCATACCGCATAGCGCGGTAACTGGACCTTTCGCGTCGTCTCGACAGCGTAATTTCAACTGGTGCCAACGCTTCGATCCTGTGCTTACATCCGGAACGACTTCCACAACTTCGAAGATATACACCTATCCCGCGTAGCAGAGTCAATGCGGGTTAGGGTATTAGTCGACCGACGGGACATACCGCTCCTTTAACAGCCAAGTCTTCTCCCCTATTTATCGTGGTGCCTACAGCAATAAAGTCCTTCGTACCAGTTTCGGTACTCACAGACTCCAAAGTCACACAGTCGAGGCAGGTAACGAACTCGTTCGGAGCAAACTCGTAACTGCGCAGTACATGAGCACAATCACGCCATCGGTCTCGAGCGCACTCACCCATCCATGGCAATCCAGGAATCCGGCATGAGAAGCTCAAGAGTTGAGCAATCGCAGTAAGGGAAGGACACATTCGGGGCTAGGAAACGAGCCGCCGAGATCTGAACTGCGGATATACACGAGACAGATCGCGGATGACTCACCATCCGGTTCCCATACGATGTTTCCGTCATCGTCATAGGAAGCAAATCGCGACTGACGTGAAGATGCGGCCACAATCAAGGACGTAGTTGGGTCATATACTACGTTCGTATACGCTCTGGGGCGAGGCACAGATCTTGAGGGCAAGTGCGTGTCGAGCTGAAGGCCAGGTATCCACTCGACCAAGCTGGGCCCCTGTAAAGGAGGGCATCGTGGTGTGAGCGTAACTTACAGTGCGCGGGTGGATTCCCCTACCTCTTCAGAGTACAGTAGGAAGTCGCCTTTCGACTCCCACAAAGACGACGCAGTAAACGCATGGACAACAGATTGCCCGGATGAAAACACTTTCACACCGCCTTTATCAGTCGCAAGAATCCAGCATGGCCGATCTCCGGTGAAGAATACTCCAGAAAATGTCTGGCCAAGAGTGGAGGAGACGAAGGGGACGAGGTGGCGAGAGATTTTCTTGACCTCCGCGAGAACCGACTTTTCTTGCTCTTCGGGCACTTGGATATCGAATGCACGAGTGACGACTTTGACGAATTTGACCAGTAGTGTAACCGTCCTCTCGTTTGGTAGTGGATCGACAGGTGGCGGTACGGCGAACACTTCATATACGGACAGTAGTCCTGACCGCATGAACAACTGTGATGCGACCATCAGTACGCAGCTCACTTGTACCTTTCACAGAACCACGAGGCATACCATGAGGTGTGGGCGTGGCGAAGATTCGCCCAGAGGTGCGATTACTATTTGCTCAATATCCAGCTCCTGCGGCTTCCTTGGAGGATCCTGCGGAAGTGAGACGGATACCGGATCCAATGAATCGTTGAGAACAGGCTCCAAAGAGGCCAGCAGTGTCGTTGAGAAGGCGAGGGTGAGTTTCGGGAGTGTCCAAATCTACACACGAAGGCGAAATGAGGCTCGCTTATGTTGATGCACGGATGCAACGTTACCTCCACCACACCCTGCGGTCTGACAAGGATCAACCATTGACTTTTCTTACCGGAATCCATGGCCGATTGCAGGGTGGACGTTATACCCTCGGCCCCAGCGGCATCTGCACTTTGGTGGGTCTGGAACGTGCCGCTCGTGTCGGCGTAGAAACAGCCCGCAAGATACTTTGATGCCTACGGAGGAACGTGCATAGGCGAATGAGGACCCTGGGAACGCGTCGGAGAAATTGCATATCTGACCTTCTCGCCCATGGGAGACATGTCCTTGCGCCTGATCTTGCCACGTTCGGCCTCACCGACAAACAGCCCAATGGAGTCATCTTCGCGGATGATCAAGATGAAAGGATCGCATATGCTGCAAAACCTCACCCGGGGTCGGGGTACGTCGCCGTCAGTATCCTTGATAGCCTGGCGCTCAGAGCCGTCTGCAGCACATCAGCGACGTCGCTGTGGCTTTGAACGTCGTACTCACCCGGTTCCAAAACTCGGACGACATTGGCAACATTGAACATGACATGGAGTATAGCAGTTCCATGGAAGAACGGCGCGGCACCTATCGTCGTACCCGGTATACGCGTTGTGATCAGTATCTCGCCTTGACTATTGCGCGACGCAATCTGCGAGGAGCATGTCAACATTCACTCCCATCACTACAGCACCCGAGCTCACTCGAGAGAGTCCCGGAGACGGTGTTGCGTCCGTACTAATGATCAGCGTATCCTTCTCGGATTGGAAAGGATTTGCAGGGCGTTCAAATGTCGATCCGTTGACCTTGACAGGTTGCCGTACAGGGAGAGACCACATTCCTCGTGCGCCGCCAATGGCATGTATCTTACGCTTCGTCCTAGTCGGTAAATCCCTCTATGCGGAGATGTCGGAAGTACAGGCATACGCAACGAGATCGGCATTCATAGTCAAATGAGACGCGAAGCGTTTGAAGATAGAGCCAACGCACCTGAAGTAACGTAAATCCACCCAACGCACCGGACCCTGTTGCTGCGACCAATTCAGGAACAAACCGGTCCTAGTAACAGACGTTCAGCCGTTCAGTGTTTCTGAGTGAAGGTATAAATTACAAGCCGATCGACGTACCCCATTCTTGGTCAACGCAAAAGTGATATCGGCAATCGGACCGTACGCTGGTATCGAGTCGCACAGCGACAAATGGACAACAGTCCGCTTTTTACTGGCCGCGGCCATCCCATTTACCGTAGCACCACTGACGTGAGGTTGTTCAACTGCTGTAGAGGTGCCATATAGCTCTGAGAATACACTAAGCGGGCGAATGCAAAATTCCTGTATTCATGCTTGCCTTCCTCATCGTCGAGCTCCATGCTATCAATAGGGGCTACCACAGTAGAAGGAGCAGGAGCCATATCCGCGTCTTCGTCTGCCACGTCTTCCTGTACTCGTGCTGTCTTCAGGAGGACGCTGGGACCAACGGCGCTGCCTACGAACAAATAGTCTTCTCCTACCCGCCTGACAAGAGCTGGAATTGTCGAGCGCGCCACAGGCGATGCCATCGACAGTCGTGACACCGTCTTACCATCCAGCACAATCTCTACCGGGTAGACCGTCCCGTCCTTCCCAAAGATATACAGCGTTCGTTCATCGACAAACGTGAAACGAGCGCCTTCGATCTGTAGGTCCCTGTTTTGTTCATCTAGCGTTAGTGGCGGCATAGGCATGTCTGAAGTACGACTCGGCCAGCCGTTAAGGGGCAATACGACACGACGGGAGGCCTGATCTACATAGAGAATACTGTTGCCTGCCAAGACTACGACGCCCCCGAGAGATGTTGAGCATGCCGTGAGGGCAAAACAGTCATACGGGAGCGATTCGACAACAGTGATCACAGGGTAATGATGAGTGACGAGGTCGAGAGTAAAAATGAGCAATCCAACTGTATCCTTGTATTCTTGTAGACGGCTACACGGGGTAATATTCAGGCATGAGATATAAGGACGAGTATATATGACACACCCTGTCCATGTCTGAGTGTGTTGAAAGAGAACGGCCACTGTGGGGTTGTTGAAGCCCGGCAAAAAAACGAAATCGATCACGTTTCGAATGCGATCGTCCACGTCTGCAGACAGGTCGAGTATGAAACTTGGCGAGTACGGGATCTCCCTAGGGTCAGTCAGTCGTAGGTAAGAAACTCCTAGATGCTTAGCGTTCACCTCGCTTGGCTCATCTCCTGCTCCATGATGTCCAATTCCGCCTGCGATTGGTAAAATGGCAAAATAGCAATTGAGTCTTTTGGCAGTAGTAGTGCGACACATCGAGACGATGGGTCTGCACGAAGCTCTGGGCGGAAAAGAGGTGCATCTATGGCAGACTGGAGGCTACTTAGCAACGGCACACTCTACGACACGTCGTCAACATACCAGTTGCGGAGCCCGTTCATATGTATGCATGGACACGGTTATGAGGTCATGTACGGCGTCCGACCATTCGAGAAGGGCGATCTACAAAGTCCAGGGTCAAAACAGTCTATCGCAGATATGTTGTATGGCGTACCTTCGCGTCCTTAAACGACACCACTAGCCTGTCGAGGTTGTCCTCGATTGACGTTACAATCCGCACGGCCTCGATTCCAGTAACGATTCCATGCAAGCGGTGTTCCCGTACGAGGTAGAAACGTGTGACTGTCTGTTGTTCTGGGATGCCGTTTTGACCAGTTGCCTACGACGAGGCGTTAGCGCATTCTTCAAGCTTCGCGCACACAAGTGAGAGAGGACAATGGTATCGCATTGACTGCATAAATGGGACAGCAGCAACTACACCGCTTTACCTTAATAGAGCCCATGTTCACGAACCCCTCCCCGGACGCGTCCATTTCAACCTCTCCCTCCACTGCCTCTGTCCCTTTCCTAACACTTGCCCTGCGCTCCTTTTCATCTTCCTTCTGTGACGAGATGGGCGCCGGTTCTTCCTTCACCTCGAATATGCGAAGGTGATTCGACCGTGCCACCACGACGTTGAAGAGAGCTTTGCCGGTGCTTGCACTCGAGCCGGGAGACTTGCTATCCGGCAAGGTCGAGGGCATTAATTTAAGACATGCTGCGAACTCTACGCCGCTCGGAGGAAGAATCTCTTGTCGTAGGGCCTGCATAGCTTGTCGAAACTTCACCTGCGACGCAGCAGTACGATTCGGACGTAAACAAGATCGACTCCGTGTGCAGTTTGGACTGTGAATAAATAGTTGAGTACCTTACCATTCGTCCACTTACATAATCAAGGCCTTTTTATCAATACAAGTAAGGAAAGTGTAAATACGTTACATGACAAATGCAGCAACCCAACAGCGCTAGCCACAGCTTCGCTACTTCATCCTGCTCATCGTCTTGACCGACGACCCCTTTACGCCATTCACGATGTCTGCGAAGCGGGATCTGTCTGGTTACAACTATGCCGCCATATCGTCCCTCGTTTTGACGGCAGACAGGTCCGCTCTACCCCGTCGCGACAAGGAACCTGATGGTGCACCTACTTCTCTTGCAGGTCGCATCGACCCTCGCGAGATGGGCTCGAGGGTCCAGCGCGAAGCCCCTAAGGACCTCGAGAAAAAGAAGAAGAAGGCTGCGGATAGGCAGGATGACACCGAAAAGCAGCTCTCCAAGCGGCGAGCTGCAGCGACGACAGGGTTCGGGTACACGGACATCATCGACGCGACGCAGGAGCTGGAGGGCTTGACATACCGACCGCGGACCGCAGAGACAAGGGAGGTCTACGAACTCATCCTCGCGAGCGTGCACCAAGCACTCGGTGATCAGGCGCACGATATCGTCCGGAGTGCCGCCGACGCGGTGCTCGAGACCCTGAAAAATGAGAACATGAAAGATTTCGACAAGAAGAAGGAGGCGGAGGAAGTAGTCGGGCCCATATCCAACGAGCAGTTCTCCCAGCTCCTTAACCTGTCGAAGAAGATCACCGACTATGGTGCGGAGGACGAGACCATGGTCGATCCCGACATGGAACGGAAGGACGCCGAGATCGACGAGGAGATGGGTGTGGCTGTAGTATTCGACGAAGAGGAGGAAGAGGAAGAAGAGGACGAGGGCTTTGAAGTGCGGGACGAGTCGGACGAGGAAGGCGAGGAGGCGGAGGGAGAGGCGCCACCGGAGTCACTGGAGAACGACGATGCGCTTGTTATTGGTGGCAGCTCAGCGGCCCAACAAGGCAAGGCGCGAGTAGACAAGGACATCGTTTCGCCACACTCCATAGACGGCTTCTGGGTGCAGCGCCAGATCTCGGAGGTCTATCCTGATCCCGCCACAGCAGCGGAGAAGGCATCGGCGGTGCTATCTATCCTTGGCTCCGAGTCCAACTTGCGCGATTGCGAGAATCAGCTAATGGACCTCTTCGAGTACCAGAGCTTCGACGTGATTACCAAGTTCCTCAAGAACCGGGATGTCATCGTCTGGTGCACGAAACTTATGCGGAGCGACGCGGACGAGCGCGTGAACGTTGAGGTCGCGATGCGGGAGAAGGGCCTTGGCTGGATCCTGCGCGACCTCGCCGGAGACAGGAAGGCGAAGGCACGGACGGATGCGATGGATGTAGACGAGAAGCCGACAGTGGAGGTACCCAAGACCGCAACGCTAGCTCCCGGTTCAACGGTGCAGCCCAAGGCGACGGTCGACTTGGAGGGCATGGCGTTCAGCCAGGGTGGTCACCTCATGTCGAACAAGAAGTGCAAGCTACCTGAAGGGTCATTCAAGCGGTCGAAGAAGGGGTACGAGGAGATTCATGTGCCCGCTCCGAAGCAGAAGCCGCTGGCTCCTGATGAGCTGGTACCCATCGCGGCTCTGCCTGAGTGGGCGCAGCAAGGATTCTCCGGTATGAAGAACCTGAACCGTGTCCAGAGCAAGTTGTATCCCGTGGCTCTCGGTACCGACGAACCCTTGCTGCTCTGTGCGCCCACTGGTGCCGGAAAGGTTGGTCAATTCAGTGCTTCTATTCTACCCTCCTACTGATGGCGCAACGCAGACGAACGTGGCCATGCTCACGGTCTTGAATGAATTGGGCAAGTACCGCGACGAGCAGACCGGCGCATTTGATCTTGACTCCTTCAAGATCATCTATGTTGCTCCCATGAAGGCGTTGGTTCAGGAGATGGTCGGCAACTTTAGCAGTCGACTCGGCGTCTTTGGCGTGAAGGTCGGAGAGCTGACCGGCGATGCACAAATGACAAAACAGCAAATCGCGGAGACCCAGATCATTGTCACGACTCCCGAGAAGTACGACGTTATCACCCGCAAGAGCACAGATACCAGCTACACAAATCTCGTTCGACTCATCATCATCGACGAGATCCATCTGCTACACGACGAGCGTGGTCCAGTCTTGGAGAGTATCATTGCACGTACCGTCAGGCGGATGGAGCAGACGGGCGAGTACGTCCGTCTTGTTGGTCTCTCCGCTACACTACCGAACTACCAGGACGTCGCTACCTTCCTCCGCGTCGACCCTGCAAAGGGTCTCTTCTACTTCGACGCATCTTACCGTCCTTGTGTCCTCCAGCAGCAATTCATCGGTGTTACGGAGAAGAAGGCCATCAAGCGTTACCAGGTCATGAACGAAGTCTGCTATGAGAAGGTACTTGACCAAGCCGGCAAGAACCAAACTTTAGTGTTTGTGCACTCGCGAAAGGAGACGGCGAAGACGGCGAAATTCATCCGTGACATGGCGATCGATAAGGAGACCATCACGCAGTTTGTCAAGCCCGACGGCGCTACGAGGGAGATCCTCCTCGAGGAGTCTAACAACGTCAAGGACTCGAATCTTAAGGATCTTCTGCAGTTTGGCTTCGGTATCCACCACGCCGGAATGTCGCGTGAAGACCGTGGTCTTGTCGAGGAGCTCTTCGCCGATGGGCACCTACAGGTGCTTGTGTGTACCGCGACGCTTGCATGGGGAGTCAATCTTCCGGCCCACACGGTTATCATCAAGGGCACTCAGATCTATAACCCGGAGAAGGGTCGCTGGGTCGAGCTTTCGTCGCAGGATGTGCTCCAAATGCTCGGTCGCGCCGGCCGTCCGCAGTACGACACGTTCGGCGAAGGCATCATCATCACGAACCATTCCGAGCTACAGTACTACCTGAGCTTGATGAACCAGCAGTTGCCCATCGAGTCTCAGTTTGTTGCCAAGCTCGCGGATAACCTCAACGCTGAGATCGTACTCGGTACCATCCGCAACAGGGATGAAGCGGTTCAATGGCTGGGGTATACCTATCTGTAAGTAACATCCACTAGCCGTTCGAGCGCGCTCTCACAGTTACTGATTCATCATAGATACGTTCGGATGCTGAAGGACCCAGCGCTGTATAGCGTTGGCATGGACTATCTGGAGGACGACCCAAGCTTGGTGCAGAAGCGCGCAGACATCGTACATACCGCCGCCGTGCTCCTGGAGAAGTGCCACCTCGTCAAATACGAGCGTGCGTCTGGTCGCTTCCACAGCACGGAGCTCGGCCGTATCGCCTCGCACTACTACGTTACCTACAACTCGATGGCGACGTACAACCAACACCTCCGTCCCACCATGACGATGCTCGAACTGTTCCGGGTCTTCGCATTGTCCAATGAGTTCAAGCTGCTCCCGGTCCGGCAAGACGAGAAGCTCGAGCTCGGCAAGTTGCTCGAAAGGGTCCCGATACCTGTGAAGGAGAGCGTCGAGGAGCCGGCGGCGAAGATCAACGTTCTCTTGCAAGCCTACATTTCGCAGCTCAAACTTGAGGGCTTCGCGCTAGTCGCCGACATGGTGTACGTTCAGCAGTCTGCGGGTCGTATCTTGCGTGCGATGTTCGAGATCTGCCTCAAACGTGGATGGGCGGTCCCTGCCAAAGACTGCCTGGCCCTCTGCAAGATGGTGGAGCGCCGCATGTGGGGATCGATGACGCCTCTGCGGCAGTTCAAAGGTGTGCCCGCAGAAATTATTCGGAAAGCGGAGGGAAAGCAATTCCCCTGGTACCGATACTTCGATCTCAGTCCACCGGAGATTGGTGAGTTGATCGGCATTCAGAAGGCCGGCAACTTGGTGCACCGTCTCGTGCATAGCTTCCCGAAGCTGCAGCTGCAAGCCCAGGTCCAGCCAATCACGCGCACACTCCTCCGCATCGACCTCACCATCATCCCCGACTTCCGGTGGGACGAGAAGCACCATGGAGGAGCCGAGTCCTTCTGGATCCTGGTCGAGGACGTGGATGGCGAGATCATCTTGTTCCACGACACGTTCATCCTTCGGCAACGGTACGCTGAAGATGAGCACAGCGTGACGCTGACGGTGCCCATGTTCGAGCCAGTACCTCCCAATTACTACATCTCCGTCGTCTCAGATCGCTGGTTACACGCGGAGACTCGTTTGCCCATTTTGTTCAAGCATCTCATTCTACCTGAGAAGTTCCCGCCGCCTACACCTCTCCTCGACCTCCAACCTCTCCCGCTTTCCGCCCTGCACAATAAGGAGTTTGAGAGCATATACTCCTCTACTATCCAGACCTTCAATAAGATCCAGACACAGGTCTTCCAGGCCCTGTACACGACTGATGAGAACGTCTTCGTTGGTGCTCCAACGGGTAGTGGCAAGACCATCTGTGCCGAGTTCGCGCTCCTGCGGCTCTGGAGTAAGCGCGAGCAACAGCGCGCAGTGTGCATTGAGCCGTACCAGGAGATGGTGGATCTTCGCGTTGCGGAATGGCGTAACAAGTTTGGCAACCTCCAGGGAGGCAAAGAGATTGTCAGTCTCACTGGGGAGACGAGCGCAGACTTGAGGTTACTCGAAAAGGGGGATATCATTGTCTGCACTCCGACACAAGTACGTGTCATATGTCGCTTAGCGTCCGCACTTTGCTAAAAAGCATCTCATGTAGTGGGATATGCTCTCAAGAAGATGGCGTCAGCGCAAGAACGTGCAGACGATCGGTCTCCTGATCGCAGATG
This sequence comes from Daedalea quercina L-15889, assembly GCA_001632345.1. NCBI lineage: Eukaryota > Fungi > Basidiomycota > Agaricomycetes > Polyporales > Fomitopsidaceae > Fomitopsis > Fomitopsis quercina. The sequence goes on from KV429086.1 coordinate 117,600, forward strand.
AGGTCCAACTCGTCGGTGGTGAGGTTGGGCCCACCTACGAGGTTGTGATCTCTCGTACACGATATGTTTCCGCACAGACCGAACTCAAGACTCGCATCGTCGCTTGCGGAGTATCGCTCGCAAACGCTCGCGACCTCGGTGAGTGGATGGGGGCGCCATCACATGATATCTTCAACTTCCCGCCAAGGTGTGTATGCGTTTCGCTGGACTTATCGAAGTGTGCTGATTCATGCTCTGCAGTGCGCGCCCGCTCGACATGGATATCCACTTGCAGAGCTTTAACATTCCTCACTTCCCGTCCCTCATGATTTCTATGTCGAAGCCGGCCTACCTAGCAATCCTCGAGTATTCGCCAACTAAGCCAGTGATCATCTTTGTCCCATCTCGGAGGCAATGCCGTCTCACCGCTGACGACATCCTGACGCACTGTAGCGCGGACGACAATAACAATCGATTCCTCAACATCGAGGAGACCGATCTTCAGCCTCACCTTGACCATGTCTCCGACGCTGGCCTGGTTGAGACGTTGAAGCATGGTATTGGTTACTACCATGAAGCGCTGAGTAAGCAGGACAAGAAAATCGTTGAACGGCTGTTCCAGTCAGGTGCCATCCAAGTCCTGATTGCTTCAAAGGTAAGCAGAGACGTTCCTCATCTTCGTTTGATATGCTCACTCATTCCTTAGGACACCGCTTGGAATCTTCCTGTCGCCAGCTACATGGTGATCATCATGGGCGTCCAGTTCTACGAGGGTAAGGAGCACCGATACGTCGACTATCCTGTCATGGACGTTTTGCAAATGCTTGGTCGTGCATGCCGTCCACTGGAAGACGACAAGAGTCGCTGTGTGCTGATGTGCCAGCAGACGCGGAAGGACTTCTACAAGAAGTTCCTCGCCGAAGGTCTACCCATTGAGTCTCATCTGCCTACACACATGCTGCACGACTACTTCTTGGCCGAAATCGCTGTCAAGACGATCGAGAACAAGCAGGATGCGATGGATATCTTGACATGGACGTACTTCTACCGCCGGATGACTCAGAACCCGAACTACTACAACCTTCACAACGTCAGTCACCAACACCTCTCCGATCATCTTTCCGAGCTCGTCGAGAGCACCCTCAACGACCTCGTCAAATCGAAGTGCATTGCCGTCGAGGACGAGATGGACGTCTCCCCGCTCAACCTCGGCATGATTGCCGCGTATTACAACATCTCATACGTAACCGTCGAGGTGTACACGCTCTCGCTCAAGGAGCGAACAAAGATGAAGGGTCTTCTGGAGGTCGTCTCTTCCTCCGCCGAGTTCGAGTCGATACCCATCCGCCGGCACGAGGACGTGCTTCTCCGTCGCATCTACGACCGTGTGCCCGTCAAGCTCGAGCGTGCAGACTTCGAGGCACCACACTTCAAGACATTCCTCCTGCTGCAGGCACACTTCTCGCGTTTGCAGCTCCCTCCCGACCTTGTGGCTGATCAGGTCCTTGTTATGGAGAAGGTCCTCAACTTGCTGTCCGCTTGCGTAGACGTCATGTCGTCCAACGCCTGGCTGAATGCCCTCAGCGCAATGGACCTGTCACAGATGTGTGTGCAGGCTTGTTGGGAGTCTGACTCTCCGCTCAAGCAGATCCCGCACTTTGATCCAGATGTGAGTATATGATGTTCGGCTGTCCTCAACATGTCGAGCTCTGACTGGTTGCTTTCTGTAGGTCATCGCAAGGTGTAAGGAGGCCGGTGTCGAGTCTGTGTACGATATCATGGAGATGGAGGATGACAAGCGCAACGCCGTCCTGCAGATGGACGCGCGCCAGATGCGCGATGTCGCGACCTTCGTCAACTCCTACCCCACGCTCGACGTCAATTGCGAGCTCGCCAAGGGTGACTACACGGCCGGAGCGCCAATCCCTATCAAGGTGTCGCTCAGCCGGGACGCGGACGAGGAGACCGAGGGCGACGACGAGATCGTCGTCGCACCGTTCTACCCGCTCAAGAAGCTCGCGAACTGGTGGATCGTCGTCGGCGAGCCCAAGACGCGCCAGCTGCTCGCGATCAAGCGCGTCACCGTGCACAAGAACCTCGCGGTCAAGCTCGAGTTCTCGCTGCCGCAGGGCACGCACGCACTCAAGCTCTACGTCATCTGCGACTCATACATCGGCGCGGACCACGATATCGACCTCGATCCGATCGATGTCGCAGAGGGCGAGGAGAGCGACAGCGAGGAGGAGAGTGACGACGCAATGGAGGAGTAGATGTGTTTGCTACGACCGTGATGCTTATTCTTGCTGTTGTTGTTGCAGTCTGCTTTGTGGCTTTCTGGTGTATCATTAGTCTCGTATAGTACAGTGTATATTATACATGCTCCTATATCTCCACTAGATCAACTGCAAAAAGTTCGCGTTGATTTGAGCCACTTTAGAGACCTTCAGATTTGGGCGCCTCCTATGTGGATCCGCTCCAATTCCTCAAGGAACTTGTGCCACAATTGCTCGTCACATGGGCTGAAGGTCTCTTTTAGCGCGGCGCAGGTGTGGGGACGACGGCCATCGAGGATGTGTTCATGCTGCGCGCTTTGACCTCGTGGAGTCGGCGCTTCAGGAGTGCGAATAGCTTGATTTTGTCTTCCTTCTGTGACAGCCAGAAACGGTCAGCCCGAGTAGACACAACAGCCTTAGTGCAATACGCTATACCTGATACGCTGCTACCCTTGCCGACGAACTCGGGAGGACGAAGAACAACGTCTCGGAGACTTCGTGGCCATCTTGCAGTTGGTGTACCACCTTATACTGCTGGATATCGTACGGGAATGGGGTTTTGCCGGTCTTCTTCGCAATGGTGACGCCGATGTCCTTCATGCTGCGTTCCATCGCATCCCATATCACTTTCCCGACGAGGGCCACTATCCGTGGACGATACTCGGCGATCTTGCGGAGGAGACTAGGGACGCCTGCAGCCAGTTCTTTCTTGGATAATTCAGCCGCCTAGATATGAGGACGTGTGTATAGTGAAAGGAAGGGTCGCTTCATTCGGACGGACGGACCTCTGCGCTTGGCCGTTCCACGATGTTGGTCTGCGGGAAGAACACAAGTCCATGTCAGCTGTGAGGGGTAACTCAACGACTGTGAAGACCGACCATGCCGAAGTTGAACTTATCGGCGATGGTGTGGTCATCTAGTGCGGTGACATGCTCGCCGCTCGTCAGGCCTATGCATCCCATTCAGATATGGAAATTTTTTCGCTACTAGCAGTGCAGTTTCGCTCACCTGATTCGACGAGACATGACCAGAAGTGGTTGCTGCGGTGACCGTAGTGGTGTCCAATCTGTGCTGATCGTACCGCAGGGCTGCGTGTTCGTCAGAACGACAGCTTCTGTAATTGCAAATGGATCCACCTACTTGATACCACAAAACAATACTGACGACATAGGCGAGGCGTGGAGGCGCAGTTCAGTGGACTTTTCGCGCTGCAGCATGAGAGCAATGACTCACTGTCAAGCCCCTCCTTTATGAACTCCGGGAGGAACTGCAGGTGTGCATACTGTTCCGGCGGTGCATACCCTCGCTTCGTCTTGGCTGCGACTTTCTTCTTCACCACTTTGCGCTTCACCTCTGTCACGGCAAGTGTGGTGGAAGTACTACCGAGGACTTCCTGCTTTACCGTGGCACGCGTGGATCGCGTGGACCTTCGAGCATGTCCCGCGCTCGAGGAGTCGAGGAGTTCCTGCTTTACCGTGGCTCGTTTTGAGCGTGTGGACCTCTTAGTAGGTTCCGGTATCGACTTCTCGGGAGAGGGCTCTGTTTGGATGCGAGAGGCGGATACAGGTGGTGTGGACGTCGAACAGATAATTCCTGACTTCGAATACGCAAATTTAGCTCCTAAAGCGTCACCGAAGGCGGTGGCCGTGGTGCAGTCCTCCAAATGGACGTCCTCGCTAGATTCGAGCTGTGTATCCATAGCTTGCGCTGATTGTGGTAACAAAGGTTATGCTCAAGAAATAACCCGCAGTGAAGGGTTAGCGGTCAATAGCTAGGGATGAATGAGAACTTGCGCAGTAGCAGAATGGCAATAACGGCGACTCGGAGGCAACGTACGACTTCGAGCTGGCAGTCCTAGAGCAAAATCCCCGCACTTGCGGGCGCCTGCCCCGCACGGAACATGGATTGAGCCGCACACACACGGACCAACAGCTTGCCAACAACCGCGACCTGCCCTTGTCTCAGACGTGCGCTCAAATCTCTTATTCGTACTGTGCCATTGTCATGTTACTTTGTTCCTGTCACCTGAGCTTGATGGATCGGTATATTGAAGTGGAATGCCCACTGTGACTGGCGTGCTCGAACTATCAAGGCGAACAGCGTGCAATGAGCTTGTGGCAGGCCCGACTGCAACAGCCATTGATTCGCAATCCGTGATGAACTCAGAGGGACCTCCAACATTGCCAAAGAGAATGATATGACGTCGCAGTCAGCAATGGGTAAGTCCTTCCTCCAGTGTCTACGTACCGTGTTTAATGGTTTCCGATGGTAACGCATCGTGTCAAGGACCCGCCTCTAGGCGGGCCGTTACTAAATGTGCTAGGGTCCACCGAAGCTGCGAAGCACAGCGGCTCGCTTTCTGGATGCCGACTGGTTCCCATGTCCGAGGTTAAGCCTTTGCACACGCCGTATGATCTTGTCTCCCTCGGCATAGTCTCCGCAAGTTCGCCCGGGTGCGAACCTGTGGCGCAATTGAAGTGTTGGAGTTTGCTTACAGATACAGAGCGACCCGGGTATATAGTCAGTTGACAAGTCCTCGCCAGAGGATTGCAGACTCCCAATACCTATCTATCCCTGTGAATCTGTTTAATCCAGATACTTATTTCCCCATGCCTGAGACACTCACCCTCTACACCGCAAGGGTACGTGTCCACATGATATAGACTGGGAATGCCGACAGTGACCTTCCATTTATTGACGCGCAGATCTGCCCTTACGCGCACAGGGTGAGTAGTTCTATTGAATGAACGTCCGCAGACGGATGACAGGGAACCCAGGTGGAGCTCGCCCTCGAAGAGGCCAAGGCCGACTACACCAAGTGTGTGATCGATCTCTCGAACAAGCCGAGCTGGTACGCCCCAAAGGTGAACCCTGCGAGCAAGGTACCCGCCATCGCCTACGGCGGCCCACAAGTGCCCCCGGACCAGCCCTCGCTCGAGTCCGTGAAGCTTACTGAATCGCTCGTCCTGCTCGAATTCGTCGCCGACCTCTACCCGAACGCGTACCTCCTCCCCGTAGACCCCGTCCAGAAGGCGCGCGCCCGCTTCTTCATCGACGCCGTGTCCACTAAGCTCGTGCCCGCGTGGATGGGTGTCCTCCGCAAGGGCACCCCCGAGGCGAGCCAGGCATTCCTCGACGCCGTCGAGTTCATCCAGCGCCTCCTCCCTGCGCAGGGCTTCGCCGTCGACGCGTTCAGCCTCGCGGACATCTCCGTCGCACCATTCCTGGCCCGCGCCCACGTCGCGCTCGCGAACGAGATCGGGGCGTACGAAGTGGGCGAGGGCAAAAGGATCCTCGAGGCGCTGCAGCAGTCGCGCTTCGCCCGCTTCCAGAAGTACTGGGCAGACCTCCAGGCGAGGCTGAGCTTCCAGGCTACATTCAACGAGGTGCGTCGCGGCTACGTGGGACCGTCCCAGGCATCGCTGACACTAGTAAATGTGCACAGGGATATGTCACCGAGGAATATCGGAAGAAGTTTGGCAACCTTCGTGTCAAACAGTGAATAGCATGACTGTGGAGGCAGGGATATCGACACCTCACAACATGATATGATATGTCATTACTCAGGAAGTGAATAGAGACGTCAACTGCGCACTTCATTGGGTCGTCAAGCCACTCCAAGGTGCAGTGCCATTCTTGAAAAGTCGATTGGTGACCCTCGACAAGAGGGCGTGCCTTTGAACGAGGCTGAGTTAATGAGAGTAGTGCAGAGTAACAGGCATTATCAGACCCGGGCTCGATGTTTCAATCCTTGTACGCCATATGTACTGATCGACTAGCAGTTGTACATTCAGCTCATACTACAGAAACTACATTCTCGCCTTTCCTTTTCCTTTTCCTTTCTCTGCCGCTTTCCTCTTGCTGTATTCCCCGATCTGCCACGTCCTGGCTTTGGTCATGACGCTTTTGAACTTAGACCCATACTCTACGATGTGGATGCTGCCGTCGCCATTGAACACGGCTTTATACATGCATTCCACATCGTGAACCTTGACCGTGACATCAATCCATTCCTGTGATGATGCATTCGCAGCTCGGAGTTGTGGTACCATTGTCTGGGTGCGCATACGGTCGAAAACAACAACACAAAAGTAAATACCGATGTGAAGCATCACATGCATCATGTTGTCTTCAGGGAAAGCCTTGAGTGCTTGTTCCGCTGCTTGCTGGATGGTTTGCAACATTGTGATAGCGATGGAATTGAGCTTCTCTTCATCATTTGTTGCATTGAAAAACTCTGTCGGATACCTCTTGACCTCGTGCAGAAATAGAGGATGTTCTTCGACCTCTATCTACTTCACCTTCTTTTGGGAGGAACGATATGACACTGACGAAATCGGGGGAACGAAGCTCCTCCCTGGGGACAGTCTGGCTGACTTCCGTAACATTCGTGGCGAATGATACTTCCGCGAGGGGATCTTGAACATCAGGCTGCGGATTGCCACCATCAACCTTGTCAAGCTCAACAAGGAGCACGTCTCCGTCATCTGCCCCATTTTGCTCAGCTCCCTCCTGAATGGCAGCAAGGAGACCTCTAGTGAGCGGGCGATGGTGAACGGTATTAGGTGCTGCATGGCATGTGAGCGAGGCAAGACAACACATTGGTCTATAACTCACTAGCACCATCTTGGGCTGGGCCCGGGGCCCGGAGGGGTGCCTGAGGATGAATAGAGACAATGTAGGCCAATTGTGACTCTCGGTCTGCGGGTAGCATACGTCCCGCAGTGAAGGTGAGGGACACATTCAGGAAGTGGTACTGCTCGCTTTCAATATCATGATCCTGTATACGCGGCACCAAGGAGTTTATGAGGAGCAGGTGTGGCTTCAATGTCACAGCGAAAGATCTCTTCCAATCAAGCCAGGACAATGGGACGAAAGTCTTAGCGGCGTCCTCCGACGTGCGCCTCCGAGCCTTCGGAGTCTTCTGCGCCTTCTTTCGAGACTGCGATACTGGTGGCATGGGATTTGATTGGCCACGGACGAATGACCGGTGACCTGTGGGCCGTTGTAGCACTGTCGGCAATATCCGTGCATGGCAGACGGTTGGTTCAACTTCTAGTTCTTTTTTTTTT
>KV429086.1:125113-194734 GCA_001632345.1 Daedalea quercina L-15889
TCCGCCACATCAGCGACGGCCAGGTCTAGAAGCGCGATAAGCTGCGGCGGTGGCGGGGTGGCTTCTTCGCTCCCCAACACGCTACCGTTGACGAAATTGTCTTCGTCATCTGAGTCCTCCCAATTCGAGATCTCGATCTGCCTGGCCTACGGTAGAGGGTTCTCTTGCGAGGCCCACCACTCAGTGACTGCATGCCGCACTACGTCCTCTTATGAAGACTCCCCAGTAGGTAACGTCGCTGCCCACGATTAACTGATCCGAAGATCTCCCATTCATGGTGTCAGCGTTTCAGCCTAGCGGTCACAATGTGACCTCCCATGTTGGTGGTGTCAGATGTCATCACGAGTCGCCCCGGATAGAGCTCCCTATTGGGTAGGTTATCGCCCAGCGTACCACGCGCCTCCACTTGCGTGGGGTAGCACGCAGCGCTTAGGCCGGTTGACAGTCACGTCTGTGTCCGCAGGAATCAACTTAACCAGGCAATTACCCCTTTCTGGTAAGCCCAGCGACAGAGGATTTAGTCCTCTTGGGCCAGGTGAAGGCCATTACTGCCATTAATGTCACACCCGCCACAGTCCGCTGCACCATCCGTCACAGTTTCCTGTACCACGGCACATGGGTTCGCTAATGCCAACCGGCGCGGATCCCCCACATGTCCCTGGTCTCTGCCTTGCCACCAGTGACCTGATTGGTTAGATCAGGAGTTTCTGATGACTAACGTCCCACATTGGGGAGGTGGGTGCCCTGTCCGTTAGGTCGGGTTGTTCTTAAAACCATCCCCACTCTTATCAACCCCTATCGTTTCCGACCCTTTCGGGTAGTCGGTCACATGGACCCAGCATTTGGGGTGGTGCCCGGGGCGTTGGTGATTTCCTCTTGCGAACCTCCTTTACCAAGGGAGGACCCCAGACACAGCCCAGGTCAACAAAGCGCCCCAGGCAGGCTCGAGCGTCAAGCATACCCCGACTGCAAACCATCCTTTGCCAAGGGACGGACTCGAACCCACGCTTATTTGGACCCTACCACACGGCCCAGGACATGTGACCAGCAGGAGCCAAGCTCAAACCACTGGACCACAGAGGCCCTCAACTTCTAGTTCGAGCCCTCCACATGAGTACCACCGCGATCATCAACGACGACACTTCCGTCTCCTTTGTCTAAAGCCTTCTCATAGCTATGTCTGCGCCTATGAAAGTGATAGCAATCCCACTCCCAGTAGCTCCGGCTGCCCGTTCGACCATTGCGCCTTCGAAGGAGCCACGGCCTGACCTCCCTCCCCCGTTCAAATATCGATCACTCGACGTGACAAGAAAGGTGGATGTGCTGTGGACTAGGCGCATTAGGGTAAATGCTCATCGCAGTCTAGGAATTGCTGGATGCACGTCATGTCGAGCCGTTCACCCTCCTTCCCCGCATCTTCATTCCGATTCCGCGTGGGACATGGAAACCTCCAGTCATGCACTATGGATGGCCTGCTCCTTCTGGCCTACGCAGAGGCACACGGTTTGACCTTGCTGATGGAGAGGCGCAACCCGAAGATCTTTCCTGAGGAGTACGACTATGACTCCGACTTAGAGGCGAGCGAGTCTGATACGGATGACGACGTTACGGATGACTCCACGGAGGACAGTGGCACAGAATCCTCCAGCGACGAGGACCCTGAGTCAGATGGGAGTGGCACAGTCACTGCGGCGAAATCTGTCCAGTCTGGTCAACCCGTTGTGCAAAAGCATGGTCCTAGGGTAGATGAATATTCTACAGTGATCCGTGCCGCAACACACATCCTTACCGAGGCCGGAGCGCCTGCTCCTCGCACCATATCAATAACCAGTACGCTGCAACACGGTGGTGGTGAACACTGTATCTTGTCGGTGTACACGAACTATCACTTCCTCCGTAAGGACGTCCCTTCCCCTGAAGACATCCAGAAGATCGCGAAGACTTGGGGGATGACTACTCCACCAAAGTGGTACATCGACCATATGGAGTACGAATGGCGACCACTCAGTTACTCGTATCGACGATAAAGCGGGTCGGTTCAACACTTCGTCTGTTTGCCTCTCGCTCTGTTGACATTCTCCTTGTGCAGCCCATCGTCTCGCGGTTCTCTAGTGCTTCCGTACGTCTATGCACGCTAGACGCTAGTGTGTCCATACTATTGTAACATATGTACTATAAGCCTCTAAGGAAATGAGTACTTATATACATATACGGTTTACCGTGTTGGTGACTCGGATGGGAATTCAATGTGCTCACGGGTGCAAACGCTCTCCGCCTCATGTTCAAGTGCCAGTGGCGGAGCTATAAACAAATTCGTTACTGCAGACTAGAAAGCCCTCAGTGCTGTTGCAGAGAATGCTTGAAGCTGTTGCAGCGTTATGGTACTACAGTACATACGGCTCCAAAAACTGTAAACGACCTGCGATACTGTAGCCCGCGGGCTGCAAAGGTAACACTTGCCTAATCAGGAAAGACAGCAGCTTGGCCACGGCCCTACTTGTACCGGCCCAATTTGGTTAGGCACTCGTCTCTCTTCATAATCTAGTTCCGTCTAGAGCAAGCAACACGTTTGGGTTACCGGCAGAGCCTTCTTTGCAGCATGCCATTTGGCGAAGTCGTATGCGGCTCGCCTGGGAGTGGCAAGTCGACGTACTGCTACGGAAAGCACCAACTCTTCACGGCCCTCAACCGCCCAATATCCATCGTCAACCTCGATCCCGCAAACGACAACATACCGTATCCATGTGCAATCGACATCTCGCAGCTGATAACCCTCGAAGATGTCATGACGGAGCACGGACTGGGCCCGAACGGCGGCATGCTCTACTGTATGGAATACCTCGAGGCGAACTTCGACTGGCTCGAGGACAGGCTGCGCGAGCTCGGCAAGGACGCATATGTGCTATTTGACCTCCCTGGCCAAGTTGAGCTGAGTACAAACCACGAGAGCGTGAAGAACATCGTGCACAAGCTGGCGAAGAGCGGGTTTCGGGTACGTCTCTCGTTCGTTCACACTGTAGCACGATTTGCAACTGCGCTAGCTAGCCGCGGTCCACCTGTGCGACGCACACTACGTGACAGACGCGTCGAAGTACATCTCGGTCTTGATGCTTTCGCTGCGCGCGATGCTGCACCTCGAGCTGCCCCACATCAACGTGCTGTCGAAGGTGGATCTCATAGCGCAGTACGGGGATCTCGGTTCGTCGACTCGCTCTTTGCTGCGTAGCATACGCCAACCTTCGCAGATTTCAATCTCGACTTCTACACCGAGGTCCAAGACCTCTCATATCTCGAGAATGCACTGTCGGCTTCCACGCCACGATACAGGGCCCTCAACATGGCTATATGCTCTCTCATCGAGGATTACGGCCTCGTAGGGTTCGAAACCCTCGCAGTTGAGGTACGCCTTTTGCGTCCGCTGATGCCCCGCATGCGCATGTCCTCATTCATCCGCAGGACAAGGAATCCATGCTTCACCTCACACGTGTGATAGACAAAGCGACCGGGTGTGTCTTCGTCCCTCCGCCTGGTTCGGAGCAGCCTCCAGGCACCGTCGATGCTGGTGCTGCCCCAGGTGCACAGCGACCGAACGCATTCGGACTCTTCACGAGTGCCGCTGCTACGATCAAAGGCCCGCAGAGCGACGTGCGCGACGTCCAGGAGAGGTGGGTCGATGCGAGGGAAGACTGGGATGCGTGGGAGAAGGCACAGTGGAGGCGAGAAGGACAATTGGCCCAGGAGGTAGCGCAGAAGAGCAAGATCAGGCAGAGGGGCACAGGGGAGAAGACATAGCGCCATGTATCCGTAAGTGAATATTGAATTGTACGATATTACTCCGTGCGAGTGCCATATGCTGACCGTGTTTTCTTGACTGACTGTATGCTTGAATGAACGTGGGACACTACAGTTAGAGTCACTGGATTCGTGCTATCCATAGACTAATTTAAATTAGAGCCTCACATGAGCTTTTGAAAATGTCGTGTCGTGCGCCCACTTCGTGTATGTCAGTCCTTTCCATTCATTTAACACTTCGGCGGACGACTGACGGCTCCATCGCATACTTGGGCAGTCGGGCCAGACGCTGGCGACATACATTCGCGGCCCTGCATCGACGTCCACGGAGCAAGTCATTGGATGTGCATGTCTCGTCCATCCGTGTCATGTTTGCGGTTCTTCAGGGCCCTTTTCTCGTTCTAGCCGTTTAGCTGTCTTCTATCTTTGAGCATCGCCAGAACGTACCGCTGTTACTTCTGGACAATCTCGGCCGATATATTAGAATATTTGCTACCTGCTACGCACGCTCTGTGCTGCATAAGGCTCAGTAGCGTCAGGCATCAAGGCCGCAAATTCCTAATTATACCCATACCTGGCTTCGGCCGGTGCCTCGCACAGCCGGTCCCGCTCCTCTGACCTGCAGCTTCATGGTTTCAACTCGTATGACACCTACCGCACCAGTTGCCCGTTGTGATTGCCTCTACAAATGGCCTTAATTAAGTGCCATGGTTGCATCGTGCTCTAGGGAGCTTGTCATTACACGTGACCGCGTCTCGGTCGCGACGTCGCCGACGCGAAACGCAGCAGCGGCCAGCCGTCAGTGCATCAAAGTCGACCGTGGCGCGATGCCTTAGCCTGAGCGATTCCTATTCCAGACCATGGACCCTAGCAAGCGGCATTTTGTATGTTGTCTTGGTCCTCAACAACTTCTTACGCCTTCCTCGAGACACGACACCACACTAGGTGCGTCCTGTGCTCTCGATGTGACCTCACCGCTTCTCATTTTCTCATAGGTAGTAGAGATGCCGGAGGGAGGCAGTCGCAAGAGGCCTCGTGGTTCAGAGACGACTGAAGATAACCAACCAGAGAACCTAGAATTCGCGCGCGACGACGAGTTTTAGTTTGGGGATGGGAGCGTCGCGCAGGGTACTGGTTTTTGCGTGTATCGAGAGCTGCTGGCGAAACGATCCCAAGTCTTCCGCGACCTCTTCTCCGTTCCGCAGCCAGAGGACAGCCAGCTCATCAGTGGCTGTCCGGTCGTCCACCTGTCCGACACCCCCGCCGCACTGAAAGAGCTGTTCTGTGCCCTGCTGTATCGGAAAAAGTACGAGCTCGTTATGTGCTTAACTGCTCGTTGTGTGTCACGGTTTACTTCGGGCTCCGGATGCCAGATATACTCACGCGGACGACGCCGAGCTGGACGTTCTGTTGTACCGTATTCGTCTCGCCCACAAGTATGGCATCGACGACCTGTTGGTTGACTCGGTGCAGCAGCTGAAGGAACTCTGGCCGACCAATGTTGCGCTATGGTCGAAGGTACAGAGAGCGTATAAGTACTCCTCATGGGCGATAACCGCCGTTAATCTGGCGCGTCTCACCGACACGCATCTCGTCCTGCCCTCCGCGCTCTATGTTTGCTGCCAACTTCCCGAGAAGACCCTATTCGATGGCGCAGCCCACTCCGATGTCACCGTCGACGTCCTGTGCCCGGAAGACCTACAGCGATGCGTGAAGGCGAAGGTTCAGTTCACCCAAATGCGGATGGACTACGTCCATACTACGTTCTCCACCTCTTCGCGCAGCAACAGCTGCGCCACCGAGCCTAGTTGTACGCAGGCTTTCGACCGCATCAAAGAGGGAGCTGTAGAACACGCATCGGCCGAGGGCATGGAGGTCGGTGTGTTCGAGCCTTGGGACGACATCCTGAACGGACACGACGCAGATGAAACGGACGACCCCGACGCCCTCACGTTGTGCAGGAGTTGCCTAGAGGCGGTCGACGCGAACGTCATGGTGTATTTGTTCTTCACGTGGGTGGACCTGCCGAGGTACGTGGGGGTCAAGCTTGCGAGCGGGGCCTGGCCCGGGAACTTTCCCGAGAAAGAGCCAGAAACGTATCGCCGCATAAGAGAGGAGGCAGAGAAGGTAAGCCCGCTTTAGAGATATCTGGACGGATATGGCTCATTATACTAGTGTTCTGGATGACTGGACATGGTTCCTCGTCATTATGCACGGAAGCTAGGAATGGTCAGTTCATGCATAGGTAGATGGTCATATACATGAAGCTCGGCGACGTGACCATCCTTCACACTCGTCTTCAGATGCCCGTGTGAATATGACCAGTATGATCGTCTTCTCCACGTCAGGCTCGATAGTCTCGTACACAGTAACTTGGGTATGTTTGACGTTTCATATAGCGTGGGGCCACCTTGCGCGCGATTGCAGTACGCGTACTTGCGTCGTGCCGTGCTCGCTTGAGGTTCCGTCTACCGTACTAATATAGGCACACGTGACCGCGTGTAGGTCGCGTCGACGGGTCGCGCGAGCGGCGACCTACCGCCTGGTTAATCACCGAAGTATAATAATATTGCTGCCAGCAGGCTTCTACTTAATTGTGGCAGTGATTCTGTTTGCTGGGCCGCCTTCGACACCCTCCGTTGCGATACGATGGAACTACTCTGTGGAGGAGAGCCAAGAATCCTGGGCCTTTGGAGCGGTGGGACAAATTTTTGGGCAACCATGTCGGCAACGCGACTCTGGCCATGGGGCATAAAAGACGCTGGCCGGCTTTATGGTCTGCAACGGAGACTAGCCATGGGGCCACTAGCGAAGCTTTCATCGGCCCTATGCAGCAAATGTAGGGTAAATGTCTGCTTCACGATCACAAAAGTACGGGCCATTGCATGGCGTCAACCACCAAGTTTCTCATAAACGAGCCTGTAATGGGGCGAAGCGTTGAGCATTTAGCCTAGTCAACAAAGGCGACAGTTTTGGAACATCGCCCGGCCAATGCTAATCGTTCTTGTTGCCAGTGTACTTAATTCACGTACGGCCGCTGAGCACAGCCAGACTCCCTCGTCGGCATATAGTCACTGCAGAACCCAGATTACAATCCAAATTCGAGTAGCCAAGCATAAAATGCCGACGTCGTCTCCAGGTTCAGATGTTCCGCAAGGATCCTTCGATTGGTCCAACAGCCGATTTCTGCTAAAGAAAATGGCTTGACCTGCCTTATGACAACTAGGAGGGCACCGCACGGACATCGAGGGCACGATTTCGTAAGCACCAATTGACAGACCTCTGGAGACCTCTGGAGACCTTAGAGCCGGACGGCCTTTACGAAATAACATCTACATTTGTGTATCTTTGTCGGCACGACAAGTACTACCGACTATCAGGAATTCCAACATCGATCGACGGGCAAGCTACTTACTATGAGACTACATACGCCGGCACTCGTGCGCCGGGCGTCGCAAATATAGTACGGGGCGATCAAGACGGCAAAGCAACGAAGCGGGGATTTGGGGATGACCATACAGGAACGGAGACGGAGATGGGAGATGGGAATTAGGGAGAGTGCAGGTGGAGCGGGGCTCGTAACAGTCGGGAGGGCGACAAGACATCGCATAGATAACGAGGGTAAGGAGGGATTGGGACTGATGCTTAGTAACGAGACGAGGGTAGAGGCCAGCACAAAAGCAGGAATACTAAACAGAACATGGGGGCGTGCAAGGCGTCCGCAACGACTACGATCGCGACCACGTGCGACAGCTGCCATTTCGCTCTCTCGCTCCTTCGCTCCTCTTCCACGGTGCGCGGCACTCGTCCGGGCACGACAACAGGTATGCAGATAGGAACACACCGGCCGTCTACTTCTTGCCGAGGCTGAGGCTCGCCATCGACTCCGCAAGCACGTCCGTCAGCTGACACTTTTTCTCACTCACTATCGACGAGGACGATGCCGCCGACATCGTGCGCGTGAGCACGGGCTGTGGCGCCGGCATCCTCGGGGACACCTTCTCTTGTGGCTCGACGTCGACGACCTTGAGGACGGCGCTGCCCTCCATGACACGGCGCACCTTGTCCGCGTCGAGCTGGCGCGCAGGGCGCACGGACGCACCGGGCGTGGTTGACGTGACGCCAGCGGGCTTCGCGGAGAATGCGTCCCAGAACGCAGAGCCGAGCCTGCTCACGAGCGTCTGGGACGCCATCGATGCGAGCATCGCTTGCTGGGCCGTAGGCGTCTGTGCGGGCTGGTTCTTGCTCCCCGACGCCTGTGCGAGCGGCGGCGAGCTGGGCGGGGTCGGGTAAGCGTTGACAGAGGCCTTGCCGGAGAGGAGAGCGGAGAGCGGGCCGAAGTAGTGAGGACGGAGGCCACCCGCCAGACCGGACGGAGAGGAACCTGGGCTCGAGAGCGGGCTCGGGCTCGGGCTTGCGTGCGTCTGGTGTTGGTGTGCGTGAGCACGGCTGGCTTGCTGGGCGGCCATGTTGCGCCACAACTGCATGCGATATCTATGGCAAGTCATCAATCATCTAGTTTGTCAACTGCAGAGGCATACGCACGGATCCAATGCCTTCATAGTGAATGGATGCATATCCATGAACGACTCCAGAGCACCAAGCTGTTGCTGTTGTTGCTGTTGCTGCTGCTGCTGCTGAGTCTTGTCGGTGCCGGGCCACGGCGCAGCATTGAGTACCGGGTTGATATTCTCCTGCAGAGTCGGGCTTTGCCTGCCAAGAGGCTTGCCGGAGAGCACGCTGCCCCACTCAGGCACAAGAGTGGTGTGCACGGGCGTGAACCCGCTGGTACCGAAGGGACTCGATGCGCCACCCCAGAAGCCGCGAGCGCCCATTCTCGGCGACGTCGGCAGGTCTTTGTGGGTGTTGGGAGTGACGAGTGGGCTCTTCGGGGTCGGGGGAGCAGGCGTGGAGGAAGCACCGGAGAGCAGAGGAGAGATGACAGGAATAGGAGCTGGAGGGGGGAGGACGGGTGTGTCACCGCGGCCGTCGAGCAAGGCTTTCTTCAGGACGTCTATCTCCTGGCGAAGGGCGACATTTTCCGACCGCATGCTACCGAGCTCGGTGCGAATGGCGTCAATGAGACGGTCACGCTCCGCAATGTCCCCCTCCAAAGTGTTGATATACTCTAGAAATATAATCAGCATCTTTTGTGGTCACCCATGACGAGTACATAATATCTGAACAATGTAGCGGCTCGCAGAAACCCCCCGGATGCTTGCATACAGGCGGACGGAGGGCTCACGTCGAGCCGCCAGGCTGTTCGACTAACTGATGCATATAGGCTGCTGGAGAAAGGCACATACCCTTTCTTCTCACACGGAAGTTCCTAGCGCTGATCTTGTTCCTCAACTGACGCTTCTCCTTGCTACTCATCTTCTTGTACTCCTCAGGAGTCGGTCGCCAGTCGTCAGGGTCTGCAGACGTTGTCGAAAGCACGTTCGCGGGCTTGTTTTCCTTCTTCTCACTGCCAGCGCGCTTGACTACGCCACCTGACTGCACGGTGCCCTTCCTGTTAGACTTGCCCCGACCGCCGACCTTTATCGGCGTGAGGTCGTCAAAGGCATCGGTCACGGTGCTAGCAGAGTCATCCTGGTCGCCTTCCTCATCCTCGTCCTCCTCATCGGCGTCACCGAACTCACTTGCCGGCTTACGGCCCGTGGGAGAGGTAACTAGCTGCGGGTCGATGCTCGTTGGCGAGATGCCCGAGCCCGAGGACGATGCACCAGAGCCAGAGTCACCTGGGCTGGCCATCTGGGCCGCAGCGTTGGAGAAGACGCCCAAAAAGTCGAAGCCAGGTGCTGCGAGGGGCATAGGGAGATCGAGCTTGGAGAAATCATCGTCGATGGGGAAGTCAAGGTACGAGTTGGAGTGGAGGGCGACGTCGGGTACAAAAGGGTTCGGAGGCGTCGGTGGAAGACCAGAAAAGGACTCGGGGGGTGAACCATCTGAGCGGGGCGACGAGCCACTAGAGCTCGAGCCTGCTGGGTTCGAGGGGCCTGCCAAAAGGTCCATGTTGAAGAAGTCCTCAAAAGAAGAGTTCAGGTTAAAACCTGAATGTAGGGGATTGTCGACGAGCATGACGAAGGTGCGTGAGGGGCTGCGGATGAACTGGAGTGGACTAAGTGGATGGTGGATTGGTGAAAGGAGAAGAGGGCGAGGAGTGCGCTTCGGGCGAGGCAATCCAGGTTTACGTAATATTCCCATACATGGCCTGTGTCCGAAGGATGGGGGAATGGCCCCGAAGCAGGCGGAAGACAGCACCAACAACAAGCTCGTAGTAGCTCACGCAACCTTTTACTTTGTGTCTCTGATTTCGCTTCAGTGAGCACACAGGAGCATATACTTCGCTGTGCATCTCGCTGAAGAAGAGGGGAAACCCGACAATATTCAAGCCAAAAATGAGAGACCGTTTTCAAGGCCGTGCAGCCGCTACAGCGCCCGACGTGGCGCGCCGGCTTGCGCTGGGCTTGCGTGTCGTCCTCCGCGCGTCTCATCGGCACCGGCCCCTCTGCGCCCCTCGGAGTTGTCGTGAATGTGTAACTGTAAGCTGATGCGCTGCGCCTGTCCTGACTCACATATACGAGCCGGGGAGGTGCTCATGGAGGAATGTACTTTGATCGTGGGGATGGTTGGCGAGCAAAGATTTAATCGAATGTTCAACCTATGCCATATGGTGCATGGACTTCTCCCTTACTGGCACTGCCGGAGATTGTATTGCTGACACCGTCATGATCATAGAGGGCACACTGATGAACGAGTCTGGATAGTAATCTTGATGGCATTCCTTCACTTCGTGTGATATGTGCTACAGTAGAATAGCCAGTTCTGAGATCTGAGACGTCGCACGTCAGTGATAGAGTCCCTATAGAGGTCTACTATTAAGGTACAGCCTACTCTACAATGAGTATGTCTCTCGGTATTACTCCTTCGCCTGCTCATCATCGGAACCAGGTGCTCCCACATCAAATGTCGCAGTTCGATGGGAAGTTGGCCGTATACTGTAGGTCGGACCGCGCGCGGATACATGCTTCCTGCTGTGGACCCAGAGTCCTCACCGACGGGATAGCGGTATTGGGATTAACGAAGTTGAAGGACGTGAGGGTCTTGCGACGACCGGTTTGGGTAGGTCCTGCAAGGCGGAACGGCTGACGAGATGCTGATAGGTATTCGGGAAGGCGAGGCAGCGATCTTGCTGGGCTGAGCGCTGCGGTGCACAGGCCCTCGAGTCTGGAGGAGAGCAAGCAAAGGTTTAGTCGCACAATCAGACACCGAACACGTACTTTGGAATCCCACAAAGATGCTTCATGCATTGAGTATCACGCTGAGAGAGGTACCGTAGCTCATTTACTGCCAGTGCGACCCGAAAGAAAGAAGAGTGACGACTCCGTGATGCCATCTGCATCATAGTACTGGATAGAAGGCTTCGTCGGAGTGCGCTCCATGATCAGCACTGCGGAACAGGTTCGCCTTATATGAATATGGTCACAATCGTTTCGTCGTTCTTTTCGACTGCGTAAGTACATGAGGCTGTCGGATTCTGAGTATGTTCGATTCCACGGTCACGTCAAGTAGATCACTTGCCTTCTACATGCCACGTCCCACCACCACAATACCCCGGTTTATCAGGTCTCAAAACAATTTTAGCCAGCTTCGTCATGACCTGAATGGGGATGTCCCGTCTACGCAAATCTGTACGTCGTCCAGTGCGCCCAAGCCTTCATTCTGTACCATATGCAGGGCACACCTTCCCTCTCACCTGGCAGCATGGTCCATGTTAGGTCCCGTCACCGACAGATAGTCCGATATTGCTTGTCCACGACGGGTAATTGTGAGATAAGGAACGACGTCGCAAGAAAGGGTTGAATAAGGATATCCCAGAAGGTCAGAATGAGCCACATCACGATCTATGTATCATCGTTCAACACGCACCTCCCACATGAAGGAAACTTCCATAGCGCTGCTGCGCGCGCACATGGGTATGACAGGCCCAGTGCAAGTTAGCAATTCAGGCCAACGATACTTAAGAGTATCAGGTGGCGAATGCCGGTATGAGAGACGTCTACTGCAGAATGCTTTCAATTCGTACACCCACTATGGCAAAAGGCTCTGAGGCGCACTCTTCCACGTTTCGGGTCAAGCATAGGATTCATTCTAGGAGTATACACCGACGATCGGACGCGGTCAAATTATGTGCCGCGAGTGATTAAGATGAAGTAGACTGGATAGACATGCTGTGGTGCGCACTGATCAGCCACGCATTATTGAAAGGGCACGCAAGGTAAGTGCATACGAGCATTAGCACCACAACTCATGCCGCCTTCACCCTTCCCGCCACCATCCGCCACATGAGCCAACATATAAACGCCCTTGGGAACCATTGCAATATTGCGAACACCCGCGCGCCATACCCGAGCGTCATATACCTCGGCGGGTTAGGCTTCACGATCTGCCTCACGACCTTCTGCGCGAACTGTTCCGGGGTGAGCGACTCGGGCCCTTGCGTGCGATCAATGAGCTCGACCATCGAGTCGAACCACGGCTTGTAAAAACTGTCCTCGCGTAGGGACAGCAGACTGATCGCGGTTACGCCAAAGTTTGTCCTGACGCCGCCCGGCGAGATGTGCACGACGTGGATGTTGAATGGTGCGACCTCCATGTAGAGTATCTCGGACAACCGGATGAGCGCCGCTTTCGTCGCTCCGTAGATCCCGCCCCACGGCGATGGCCTGTATAGAAACGACAATCAGGAAGGCATCGTGAATAAGGGGTCAGAGACACGCATACGTGTCACTGGCGAGGGAGCCAATGTTCACGATCGTCCCGCTCCGCTTGCTAGCCATGTGTGGAAAGACAGCTTGTGTGAGACGTAGGACAGAGAAGACGTTCGTGTCAAACGTCTTCTGCGCTCGTGCTAGGTCGATCTCCGCGAGAGGGCCTGTTGCAAGAAGTTAATGAAGGAGAGTCCGGGAGTAGTGCAATCTGTACCAGAGCATGGGCCGCCGGCATTGTTCACGAGGATGTCGATGTTTCCCTCTCGCTCGAGCACCGTCTTCACGACCTCCGCAACATCCTCATCTGATGTTACGTCAAGCCTCAGTTGGGATATGTTGGGATCCTTAAACCCTTCCATAGCTTCCGTCCTACGCGCCGTAGCATAGACTGTGCACCTTTGGATCGCGAACTCTTCGCATCTAGAATAACAGGATTTATAAGACCCGGCGAACAGATATGACTATACAACATGAAACACTCACAGCGCAAATCCGATCCCACCCTTCGTGCAGCCGGTCACGATGACTACTTTACCTGCCATTTCGGATGGGAAACGGGAGCGACGTAGTGGAGGTGGTCGAGGATGAGTACGCTAGCCTGAGCCTGGTGTGCGCGTGTCATTTGATATATGAGACGATTGTCGGTTGATGCGTGTTCTGAACTCAACACTGCCACGTATGTGTTAGTATGTATGATACTCAATGTAGGGCACGGAAGGTTCGGGGAGGAACCTTACTCGCCGAACTGAATGTCTCAGTTTCGTTTTCTGCAGATCAGGTCACGTGGATTGGCGACGATCATCTGGCACAAGCCATTCAACCAGTTCAGCGAATCCACTCACTTAGTGTGGAAGACGTTGAGAGCCGACATACATTACAACCATAACGATGAATTGCATTCGGAGATGCCAAGAAGCGAACGCAGTATGAGCAGTAACATGGAGTATACTGTCAAGAGGGCTGGCGCCTCAAGTAGACGGGAACACTTTGACTACTATTAGGATGATTTCTATGGGTAGCTTCCAGACCTGTGTAGGGTGGATACACCAGCCGAAGAGGCATCAAGCACTGTGATATCACAACCGGTCGCGGTTGTCATGCCTATCCCTTGTCTATCTTCTCGTCCGGCGTCCGGGTCCAGATCGAGACCGGAATCCATATCCTCGCCGTCGACTGTCGATTGACTCGAAATAAAGGCCAGTGAGCCGCCAAGGCTTCCCACCACACGTGTGAAATGGAGGTCGGATAGTTGCGATGTGTTGGTCGATCTGGCATCGACCTGCGACGAACCCGCCTCGTGCAGATTGAGATAGAAATGCGACAGTAAGGTTCCTTGCAGTCTGTAATATACGTTAGACCGTGGGAGTGAGTCTTTGGATGTCCAGACTCACGAGTTGACAATGGTTGACATGATCCCACTGTAGGTGGTCTAAAAACCGTGTCAGTATGATGTATCATACGAATGACCATCCACAGACATCGAGGGCGCTCAACACAGTATTGACAATCAACAGTACAAGAATCGTGCTAAGCCAGATTAGTTTGGCATTCGCTTTAGAGATTATGTAGACTCACGCGAAATACGCAGTACCTAGCAGCACATAGGGGGAAAAAAGAGGACAGACGTCACAGTTTGATTCAACTCCGAGGCGTCTCACTGACCGTCTCTGAGGAGCGTGGTGGTGAGAGGGACCTCGACCTGTTCTGTGCTCGTAAATCTGAGCGTACGGCGCCAAGTTGCCGCTAACACCAATATTTCCGGGAAAATATTAGATACTTCTCCCAAAATGCTGACTTCAATCGCATGCGTCAGAGATAGCAATTGTCAGTCCAGCAAGCTTCTGAGTCGAGTGAAATCGGCGCACTAATGCTGCGACATGCGATACCAATAAGAGTCAGATTCATCATGAGAGGAACTCGGAGAACGGAGGCGTACCGGTAAACCTCTGCACTGACGTTCATGGTGACAGTACAGTCAACGGGCTCTGGCGATTCGACTGCAAGCAGTGTGAAGATTTCATACTGACGTTCACTGTGTCTGAGAGCATGCAAACAGTCAAGGGGCAGACAACGCACAACGTCTATCGCGGCAGGTACCAATGAGAACGCCAGGATGAGAGCCGCAAGCGACACAGAGCGATGGCTAATAGCATAGCCACGCAACGCAGTGAAGCCTGTATAATACCGGGATGCTTGATCGACAGTAAGAACATGACAATGCTAGTTCACTGACCACCGACGGCGATATGGAACAACGCAGAAGCGCATTGTTGCGCAACGACCATGGAATATGCACTGCATGGAGGAGGTAGCATCAGCATCACGCGGCCCAAACCACTATTTGCATCTGCGATTGTTGTACCTCTAAAGACCAACAATGCCAGTACTTCTTTCGCACATTAGGATGGATGTGAACTACTTTGCAGCTGCCGGAACTGAACAGAAACACAATGCTGAGATACTGGTACGCCCCCAGGGATACGTGCAGGAGTATGTACACGCAGCTTGCTATTGACATGCTTGGGCGTCGCCATATAGGATCCATTTCCCTCGAGAGGCTCAGACAACGATCATAAGTGTAAATCGCTGTGCACTCGGTCAACGACGATGCATACTTGAATATCACAGCTAGACAACTCACCACATGCTGCCACATCGCAGCAGCTGCTCGCGAATCTGTTCCGCTCGTGCTCTCATTAGCGGCAGCCCTGGAAGAGGGATATGAGACTCACCCTATCTCGAGAATTTTGATTGCCTCTGCAACCGCACTCGCAGACATGGCTATGAACTACCGTACCGTGGCGATGAGCAGTACGCCTACATATATGAGGAATCAAGCCGCTCAGCCTGAAGCCCGGCTGATGCTTCCAACTGCGAGGGCCATAAATAACATGGCCTTAAAGTCGGCCGCTTCAATTCATCGAGAATGCCCCGCTGGAATGATGAGTTCGCAAAACAGCTTCACTGTATTCGATGCGATGCTATGAGGATTCGTGAACCTTGTTTGAGCGTTTGAGCGTGCCGCTAGTGAGTCGTGCGGCATCCGAGGACAAACCAAGCGGCCATCCCGGGTCATTCGTTCATGTTATCCAGCTTCATGACGCCCAGAGGAAGTATCAGAAAAACGGGTCACGGCGTCCGTTGTTCAAATGAACATCGCAAATAGAGGTTAAGCTGATCGGAACTCGTACAAAGTACTCATACCGCGGCAACGCCAGCTACGGCCAGAACTGTCCATCACGACCTGTAGGCATCGTCGTCGTCAGTGCTCCGCAGTATCACCGACAATAGAACGGAAACAAAGATAGCAACCAAACAGATGCGAAGATTGACTGCATAGTTGCATCGGATCCTTCTTTACCACCCATCGTGATACCGAAGCCAATACCCTGCGAAACCCATTCAATGGTCAGTATGCCAGTGACCCTCGGTTGCCGTGCTAGATAGCTTCGTGATGATCGTTGGTCGTAAATGACATGGATTCAATACACTCGTCAAGAAGATGAACTGTCGATCAGTGAGAATGGCGACGGACGCAAAGAAGAGAGTTCACTCTCGATCATGATATTTTCGAGAGCATACATTTGCGGGCTTCACGCTAAGACGGACAAACGGTTCCTGTGATCAGATGTGCCAGTGAACGAGCCATATGTGAAAGATGAGGAACATGGGCGATGCGCACCGACAATCATGTCGTGAGGTAATCTACCGGAGTAGTAGGGTGGTCTTCCTCGTGTGCACCGTAATTCCATTGCTGCAGTCTCCAGACGTGGCATATATATGCCAAGAGCCGTCCATTGGCGTTCGGTCAAGATTCCGCCGATCAGTTCTCGTCGAAGTCCACACCAACGGCGCAGACTCCTTCTCAACATAGTGACCGCCTGAGGCCTGAAACTTCGGGATTTCAGAGCCCGTTTCGAATCCATCTATGCCCCAACTGCATTGAGTTGGGAGCACTTGTCGAATGTCCAACGTCGGACAATCGGATAAGCCTCGCGTCAACTGGATCTGCGAACCACAAAGATGTACAGCGCGCGTGAATGCCTGCGATATCCTATATGTTTCAGGAACACTGCGAGACCGCCTGGAAGCCCGTGTCAACGTGAAGTATCCTTAGAATCAGAATATGATACCTTTAGGATTGCCGGATCCACCTGTCGCGCCTGCGGTCTTGGCATTAGAGCATGAAGACCAACCAAGGAGCTTACCCTGAACGTCTGAAGGTCGATATTGTGACCAACTAAGGATCCTCTCATTCAAGTCTCAGTGAGGCATCTCGGCATGGCGCTGTTGAATCTAGAAATGCACATAGCCGTGCAGTAGTACCCTAGTACTACAGGCCCTAAAGCGTCAACGAATACTGTTTCCCACTACTGCTGGAAATGACTCTTGGCATGTCAAGCTCTGAATGCGTATAAGTTGTGCATCATTCCAGAGTACTTCAGGTTGCAGCGAGGATGTAAGGCAGTACTAGTACTGTAGCAAACCAGATTTGAACGTGCATCGCTTTATGTAATCAATGTACCGGGATGGCTTAGCCGGGTGGGATCTCCACTTGAGAATGGGACTCCGTTCGGCGTGCATTAGACAGCACTCAGTCCATGAGGCCTTGAATCAGACACATCGTACTTCTTGAATTGTGAGACTTGCAGTTGCCCAAGAGTGGGGTGTTTCAAGGTGAGATTACCCGGCTATATGAATACGGGCGTGCACGACTGACGACCTAAATTGCCCTGCGGCGTAGCCTAAGCTTGAGATAGTACCCGCAATGATCGTGCTGAGCGAGGATAGCATGGCCGCTAAGACCGCGGGCCCGCTAAGGGATCCCGAACTCTTAGTGTCACCACCGCCGTATCAGGAGGTCGATGTTCGTCGGGGAGGGCCATCCACGCGGCCGAGAGAGCCGTCATTCTCAGCTGCAAACGGAGAATCATCAGTGCAACCCATCCAATCTCTCTCGCCCTCGCCGCTAACCAGCTCACCGTACCTCTCAGTCCCGGGACATCGGCGCGACTTTAGCACTGCGAGCACGCGGTCCCTCTCCCCGTATGCGCCCTCCCATGACGACGCCCTAGCGCGGTTCGCCTCCACGCCCGCCCTTGCCCCTAGGTCTCTACCCGCCTCACCCCTTACCGACACAGAGTTTTACCAGGGAGAGTTTCACGGCCGCAGAGCACGGCGACTTGACCGGTCTTCGCGTGGATTCAAACTCTCAACAAATAGCGACGGACTCGCGGCGATCCTGAGCTCGTCGTCGCCCTCCTTCCAGCGGTCGCGCGCTGCAGACGTGCCGTACTCACCATTTAAACCTATATCACTCCTGGGGATCAGCACGGACTTGACGCGGAGCTTTCCGAGGATGGCCCCGCCCCACGCGTACGGCGATGAGCACCCGTTTGCGACGCATGACGTGACGGAGCAGGACTGGTCGTTGTTCCTGCGCAACGTCGAGGAAGCGAGTAGGCTCTCGACGTGGGACCACATCATGGCGACGGTCAAACTGCCGCATGTGCTGGGATTGTCCATTGGGCTAGTGGTGAAGGGGATCGATATATACATGCAGAGCAGGAGGCGAGGGCCTGTGGGAGAGCTGATCGGCTACTGGAACCATGTACGTGGTCACTGGCTTCATCTGCTGGATGGCGAGTCCTGAGCTTGTTATCAGAACTTCTTCCACTCACGACATATCCATGTTGTCCTCGCTCGAGGCGCTAAGACATACTCAGGCTCGGATCTGCATCCCCCAGACATGCCCACCATCTCGGAAAATGAATCCGAGTGTGAGCGGAGCAAGAAGCTCAAGGAATCTGAGGTGGAATATCCAAAATGCTGGAGGTTGGTGGTCACATACATCGCCAAAAGTGCAGATTGTCCATCTAGAATAGTCCAGTGTAGTCTTTTGAATCTCAGAAATCTATAATTGACGTACCGATGACATTTGATTCTATGACCATTTTGTCCCGATCTTGTCTAGTCAGCGTCGACAGCCATTTATCAGCATGATAATTCGGAGTGGGATGACGTGCCGTTGGCGTGTCAGACAATTTCCCGATAGCACCAGAAGGCGCTCAGACAGTCAGCGACATCACAAAGCTAGCCGCGAGAAGACCGACTGTCTTTGAGCAAGTCGCGCGAGATTATTAGTAGTCACTTCATTATCATAGTATAGTCTTTTCATATCGTAGTCGGCCATCCAATATCACCAGTAAGGACATTCATTATTATTTCATTGCTCTACAGTTTAAGTACAGTACAATCCGAGCGCGCGCACAAAGGTAGGAACAGCTGCACGGGGTGGCTTCAGCAGATATACACGGGGCGAGATTGGCAAGTCGAAGACCACGGCAGGCATACCGTGCCTGCGGTTATACGGGAGCCGGGGCATACAAGAGTGGATGTCGGGAGCGATGTGCACAGCAGTTGACGAGATAACTTGCAAATGAGTCAGACTTAACCAACACGCCCCCCGGGCCGTACCCGACACACGAGATTACTCACCGAGAAAAATAGCAGAGGTGAAGAATGAATACATAGCTGGAATGCGAGGCATAAGTAATCGCCCCGGAAAGTAATTGAGTCGGACACAAACTCACCGGGTGCTCTAGTTGTCAGCGGCAATGGATGCTCGGCGCTGAGGAGGCTGGATTCGCATTTGATTGCGCTGAGCCTCGCGCTGTTGCTTCAGCTTCGCAACCGACGAGAGGCCGGTGCGAGTGGGGTTCACTCGGCTTGACTGCATTCCAGGCGCCTGGCATCCGAAGACTCGCCTGTTTCAATGCTCAATGAGATCCCGACTGACGAAGATATAAAATACGCACGCGTTCCACCATGCCAAAGTGTCCTTGCGCCATTCAACGGAGTCCTCGAAGAGATAGAGTAGGTTCTTGAAGAATTCGACGCCCATGAAAGGGCCGTCATTTGCGTCCCACGTGCCCGATGACAACAAGAACCGTGCCTGCAGTGGCGATGTTAACAAGATGCAGGGAGTCGTCCGGCAATGATACACTCACCAGGATCGTCGTATAAATGATGGAGTACTCGTCAACCTGTTTTATCTCATAGGCCTGTGCAAGGGTGCTGCGCCCGCCTTTCTTGCTCGATGTTGCTCTGACACTGTTCGGGCCCTGGAAGATTGTCTTCCAACACTGTAAGGGACTGTCAGTGGCGTGCCCGTCACAACTGCGAGAACGTACATTGACTAAGAATGGCGATTTGAGTAGCCCGTACTCAATCTTGGATGTGTCATACTCTGTCGCACTGTATACAAGTGTCGGCCAGTCGTCATGGTCAACGAAGCGTTGGCCGTTCCGGACGTCCCGACAAAAGCTAGCACGCAGACAGTTAGTCGTGTTGTATTGATCACAAAACTGCGCACCTGGTTGGGTCCGCATCGAACTCGTCACGTAGATCGCGCGGGCAGAGCATCCGCGCTGTGGCTTCACAGTTCCAGCCGCGCCTCGACTTCTCAAGGCCACTGTCAGGCATCTGGATGCCTTCGGCTTCGTAGATGTACTTGATGATATGGTCCCGGAGCCGACTGATATCATCGCTCCGGGCACTGTTCTGGGCATTCTTCAGCTAACGGTATAGGATTATCAGTGAAACAGGTACAGTGGAATGCTAGAATGACATACAAAGGCACCGACAGTCTTGATGTGGTCAGGGTTCTTCGTGAGATGCGGAAGCATCGGCACGATCATAGGGCAGAGACGAAGAACCTTGCTGTATGATTCCTGAGTGCACTTGAGTTCGTTTCGGGGGCTGGTAGAATGCACGAACATGGTGAGCATATATGCGGTTCGCCAGGCACATACATACATGCACAAGGCATATATGCGCTTACGAGGTATGCGGGGTACTCACAAACGGCATAGCTCCTCGGGAAGTAGTGCATCTTGCTCATCCAAGTCGACATCTTGGAGTAGGAGCCCAATGCGAAGGACATGCTGCATGTTCTCGAAAGGGCCCATGGCGCGAGGAATGAACCGTGCGGCGTCCCAAAATGGGACACTGTATGCGTCCAGTGTATGTATGAGAAGGCGTGTCGATGAGTGGAATAGTACTCACATAGCAGTAGTAGCCTTCGTTCCCAAGCTCTTCTGGATCTCGGTGAAGAAACGGTCGTAGTCTTTGCGGGACATGGCAATGGGTGCAGCGCGCAGGTCGCGCCGGCGTAGTGCTTCTGCATCTTCATGCATGGTGTCATCCTGTTCATGCCTACCTAGATCCCCGCCCTGGCCTACGTCCCGCTCATCCTGCTCATGATCCTCAGGTACTGGTGTAGTAGTGCGGCGATTGACCCTCTTCCGGGATGGCGGTGGCTCCTCATCCTCATCCTCGTCCTCCTCGTCCTCCTCATCCTCCTCCTCATCGTCCGGGTCACTGCTGCTAGAGCTTGAGTCG
Organism: Daedalea quercina L-15889; assembly: GCA_001632345.1. Lineage (NCBI taxonomy): Eukaryota > Fungi > Basidiomycota > Agaricomycetes > Polyporales > Fomitopsidaceae > Fomitopsis > Fomitopsis quercina. The sequence goes on from KV429086.1 coordinate 146,083, forward strand.
GATTGTTCTGGGGTAGTGCTGCGCTGCTGCCGTTTCCTCTTCTTGGCTTGCTTTTCTGGTTCGGACGTGTGCCGGGTCTGCTCTGGCGACTTGGCCGGTCCAGGTTTTGTCTTTGCTTTTCCTGACTTGGACTTGGAGCGAGAGGATCCAGAGGCCATTTTGGCAGTAAGGAGAGAGGGGAGTATGAAAGAGACAGATGGTGGAGGCGAGGAGATAGAATACCGGCACTCAGGGCGCATACACGAGCTGCTTCATGAGCACGTGATCCTTCACCGTGTCGCAGAGTGCTAAGTCTCGCGTCGCGCGCATTGCTCCTCGACACAATCTGTGAGTTGAATGCAGGTACCTTGCATTTTGCTTCCTTTTCTCTGTTTCTTTGCTTTTATGACATCCTTTACAACTACCTGCCTCGGCTGCAACATCGACTTCAAAGAACCAAAACGGTTGGCGATCCATGAGCGCTCCTGCAAGGCGAACGTCCTCTTCACCAGCGGGATCACCTCAAAATCAGTACTGAAGCGGAAGGCTGGCAATGAAAGGGAGGGAAGGGCAACGGTTGCAAGGGTAGATGACGAGGGAAGTGCTGGAAGGATGAGGGTACACCTACGCGAAGAAGTAAACAAGGTGTGCCGGAGCGATCCATGACCTCGCATTGCAAGGGACTTACACATTATACAGCCATTGAATGATGTAGAGCTAAATCATGCCATACATGAGGAACAGAATGACATGAGCTCCTTACCCTCAGCGCAGCCCGCCACCACCACATCTGTCCCATCTCAGAGTCGCTCAGGGCGCAAACGACGAATGCCTGAACGACTTGCCGACTACCTGCCTACCACATCAATTGGCATGCCCGCTCATATCCCTACACCCATACTTACTGAGCCCGGCTCTTCCAGGCGAGCCGCTTCTCCAGCCAGTCAGCGCGAACATACTCCCGAGCGATCCTCTAGTCGCCCCCTCTCCGAGGCTCCTGATCCCCCCGAACCTCCACTGTACTACCAGACCAAGCCAGACACATTTGGTGTCTTTCGCTGCTATGTTACACGTCCTCGTGCAGAACTGCGAGGGGCTAATAGCCTTGGCGACCTCACCGACACTGCTACTCTCCACCCTCAACGGACAGGCACCCAGGACGTATCAGCTGCACACGGATTTGGGCCGCGTGTGGTGCAGAGGCTGCGTGCAGGAATAGACATGGCTACTGAGTGGTTTTACCCCTTCCTCAACGCGACTGTCTTCCGACTCATGGCATGGGCAAACACCGGCTCCGCGCTCAAGTCAGATGCAGAGCTCCAGCGGCTCGTCGATGAAGTCATTCTTGCCGAGGACTTTGACCGGGAGCATCTGCGCTGTTTCCGTGTTGCAAAGGAGCAGGACCACCTGGACACCCTCGACAAGCCTGACAATGTCTTCTCGAGTGCCGATGGATGGCACGAAACTTCGGTCAAGATCTCAGTGCCTAAAGAAGGGGTCCGCCTGGGATCAGAGGTAGAGGCCCCTGTCTTTGAGATCCCAAACGTCTACCACCGCAGGCTCACGGAGGTGATACGTTCCGCCGCAGAACAGAGTGATGCAAATACCTACAACTGGCTGTCTTTCCGGCAGTACTGGAATCGTGCAGCACATGCAACTGGCTCTACTGGGGCAGCCTCGTCAGACTCGGAGGAGGAGACAAGAACTAATAGTCAAACCCATGAGAACATTCGCCTCTTCTCGGACCTACCGAACACGGATGCGATGCTAGAGGAAGAGGCACGGATATGCGCGCAGCCCCGCAACACTGCAGATGGACCTCAGGTCGAGTATGTTGTGGCACCCTTGATGCCTGCATCTGACTCAACGCACCTTGCAAACTTTGGTGGTGCGCATCTGTGGCCAGTATACATCTTTGTTGCGTGGATGTGTAAGTATGTCCGTGCTTGTCCATCTGCATTTGCAGCGCACCACCTTGCCTATCTGCCGTCGGTGAGCATAGTCCATTCTAATGACATGCTGATGCCCACTTAAACGAGATATCTAGCTCCCCGAGACACTTCAGGACTGGTACCAAAAGCAATATGGGATTTCCGCGACATCAGACATCCTCCGGTTCTGCAAAAAAGAACTCATGCATGCCATATGGCTGCTGATCATGGATGACGAATTCATGGCCGCGTATCACAACGGGATGCTCGTGCATTGTGGAGATGGTATCCTCCGACGCATATTCCCTCGCTTTTTCACATATTCTGCAGACTACCCCGAAAAGTGAGTCATAACCTATTTGCAGTGCATTATGAATCTAAATAGATTCATAATACAGGGCTCTCTTAGCATGTATTCGATTCCTCGGCCGGTGTCCATGCCCTCGCTGTCTCGTGGAGAAAGCAAACATTCTCAAGACAGGATGGTCAGGAGATCAGCCATCACCGACGGACCTGCGAATGGACAGCTCGACTCTACGGTCCATCATCTCACGTGTGCGAAGGTGGATATTTGAACGTGGGTATACCTTGGCAAGCAAGGCGATCTCGACCATCATGGATCCCATTTCCGTCCTGCCTACCCAAGTAAGTGTTTCTTTCCCTGACTACGACAGCAGTATTCTCATGAAACATCCAGAGTGCCTTCTCAGTCCGGCTCGCCGACACCGGTTTCAACTTCTACTCGGTCTTCGTCCCTGATGTTCTCCACGAATTCGAACTTGGAGTCTGGAAGGCGATCTTTATACACCTCCTACGAATCCTGTATGCCGAAGGGAAGGACCGGATTCAAATCATGAATGAACGGTATGATCTGCTGATGCTGATTTGCTTAGTACTCATCTTAACTGTGATCCAGTTTCCGCCGTGTCCCAACATTTGGTCGAAGCACCATCCGTCGATTCGCAAGAAATGTGTCCGGAATGAAGCAGATGGCTGGCAGGGACTTTGAAGACATCCTACAGGTATGTATAGCTTGACTCGCATTCATTCAGCATGCTAATCACCTTGACATCAGTGCATACTCCCCGTGGTCGACGGCCTGCTACCCCCACCACATGATGATCGTCTACAGCGGCTGCTGTTCCAATTGGCATATTGGCATGGCCTCGCAAAACTCCGTCTGCATTCGGAAGAGACACTGGCGATCTTCCATGGTGCCACAGTCGACCTCGGAGTAGCCGTTCGCAAGTTCTTGCGCAAGGTGTGTAAGGCCTACAACACCCAGGAGCTTCCCCGTGAGGAAGCAGCACGAGGGCGACGGTCTGCGGCTATGGCTGCCAAACAGAGCGCTGCGGGGATCAAGTCAAAGAAACAGCCCTCGAACTCGAACACCACATCGCGCACACAGCCTGGAGCCAGTGGTCCGAAGCAAAAGCTCCTCAACCTCCTCACATTCAAGTACCATTCCCTCACCCACTATCCCTTCGCAATACCGTGGTTTGGAACACTGGACGTCATGAACACCCAGCAGGTATGTATTTAGTCGGTCTCCTCAGACCAGCTAGCTAATGTAATCCCGATGACTACATCACCTGTAGAGCGAATTAGAACATCGCCACGTGAAGCGCTTCTACATGCGCACGAACAAGAACAACGCGGCTCGACAGATCGCACGGCGCCAGCGTCGGCAGCACCACCTCATGCGGATTATGGAGAAGGACCGACAGCGACGCGCGGACCTGGCGGCTGAGGCGGAAGCTCACTGGCAAGCATCTGCTCAGCAGCAAGAGCCCCAGAGTGCAACACAACCACAGCCGCGTCCGAGCGACTTAGCAACCCCAAGAAACGGCACTCTGCACCACGCAGAGCCATCCGATGGTTCTCATGTACGGCGAGGGGCGACACTCGCCCTCTCTGAACAAGAGCCGCTCCCCTTCCACACATCCGCCAAGGAACGATACCATATCTCCGACTCGGAGCGACACTACGAGAACATCTTCAAGTGGGTCAATGCTCCGGCAAATAGGAAGGATTGTGCGTTCAAGGTGAGTATGCCCCATATTCGTATAGCCGTGAATCTTGCTGATTATGGATGTTCTACAGGACTTCATACCTATGCTCAAAGATCATCTGCTATCGCGCCTCACGGATCGCGAGTACGATGGCGACGAGAGTGGTGGATTCGGACCGGATGAACATGACACCGTCCGCTTCGTGAACGACCGGATCTACTTCCACAAGGCCCTCCGGATCAACTACACGACGTACGACATGCGACGTGCACAAGACACCCTGAACACTCAGACCCAGCGCGATGTCATGCTCCTCGCACCTCCTGAAGACGATGGCGACGAGAATGCCAATACTCACCCCTACTGGTATGCACGGATCATCGGGATCCTCCATGTGAACGTCAAGCATCGCGGATTCTTGTCAAAGTCGAAGAACGCACAACGCATGGATGTGCTCTGGATCCGGTGGTTCGGCCGCGACAACAGCGCTCCGGGAGGGTTTGAGACCTGCCGACTTCATCGAGTCGGGTTCATCGATTCTGACAGCTCGGACCCATCCTTTGGTTTCCTCGACCCTCGGCAAGTGCTTCGTGCCTCCCACATGATTCCGGGCTTTTCATACGGCCGCACGGAAGAGTACCTCCCGCCATCAATTGCCCGGCAACCAGAGGATAAAGACGAAGATTATGTGTACTATTACATCGGAATGTAAGTATCATTTTCACTGCCGGCTTCAGTTCTGGATCGCTCAGGCTGACTCTTCTTCCTGGTAGGTTCGTGGATCGAGATATGCTCATGCGCTATCTCGGTGGCGCTGTCGGTCACAAGGGCTTACCATCGAACCGAATCACGGCGCGCTCCCTTCTGCTAGCCATCGCTAAATACTTACACTTATGCAAGCCAACCCATAGCCTCCGTTACCCGCAAGACGGCCTGAATGCTGCGCTGGTGGACGACCTGTGGGGTCGTGCCGCAAATCATGACCATGCCGGTAATGGAGCTGAAGACCCTGTTTTGAGTGGCGATCAGCTTGATGGGTGCGAGGCGGCCGAAGGGGTTCCGAGCGACGAAGAGGACTTCGCCTATCGATGGGAATATGAGGAGGACATCGAGGACGAGGGTTCTGGGGAGGAAGGTGGAGAAGAGCATGAGTCAGGCAACGTGGATGCAGTAGATGACGATCTCAATCCAGACGACATGGAAGGTGACTGGGAGGATGAATACGACACTAACGGCTATGCGCCACTCTAAGTCTCGGTGAGTGCGATCTCGCTTTGGATACTAGGACCTGCCGACTTACTGATACACCGGCGGTAGTACGCAGATCGCCCGGTGGGCCGGCACGGTATGGATCGACTACGGCGACGACAGATCAAGGTAGTACTGCTCCGGGTCAAGCACCTGGGTCCACTGGAATGAGTGGAAAGCTACTCTGTTCGTCGCGTTGACGTCTGCGTTGGGGATGCACCCGGGTGATCGCGTCCGCACGAGCTTGTAGCTTTCCTCATAATTTCAGTATGGGCCCTCTGCTTGCACCGGCAGGGGCTAACTTTGATCCTACGGGTCACCTACTCCAGGCCTGGGGCGCCTTTTGCACAGCATATTAACATGTCACTTATACTATGTGATTATGGTCTTGTGCCGCACCATAGCGAACGTGCGCTTGTCGGATCATATACGCTGGCCAGTCCATGTGCTATCTGTAAGTCGACATACTGAAAGATGCTCATCATTCGTTTTCCCTAGCTATCTTGGTATTTCGTACAGATGGCTCTCTATCGGGCCGATGTTCGCCCGCCCATTGAATATTCGGCAAATACATGAGCGATAAGTAGCCGTCGTCAGTTATCTCGAATCGTCTGCCAGCGGTGAGTCTGATCATCTGCTTTCTGACTAGACTGCCGTCCGACGCTTTTGCTGATGTACAGGCCGTGACCGTTTCCCGTCTTTCTATTATCATACACTGCACGTTTGGTTCGTATGCCCGTCTTTTATGCTTACATCTGTGTACATGTACATTCTATCTTTCTAAACTGTTGTATTTATATCCATTGTAATCGTATACCAACATAGGTGTCCGCATTCGGACAACACGGCGCCAGGTAACATTTATGTTATACTCAACACAATTACAATACATCGATAACATAATATCAGAAACGGCAACGTACCTATGGAACAGTATATCAGTACAACGTCCTCAGTCGTCGCGTTAAGGGCGTAAAATCAGAGAAGCCGGTATTTTCATCGTTCCTCCAACGCATGAACCCCATCGCATCCAGCCCATGCACACCAAGACGATGCACATAGACATGCTCCCGCGCTCGACAAACAAGACGAGAGGAACACAACAGGACGCGCCAAAGGACGTCAAAGAATGGATGAACTTGGTTTCATCCTGGCAGAACATGCAGACGTGAATGCTCACCTACGGCATAACACTTCTGCTCACGAGAACGAAGCCTCGTAAAAAAGGATAGAGCACGATCCCTGAAAACGAAACTCGTGTCAGCAAGATGCACACAAACACGTCAGGATCAAGGGAAGGGTCAGGATTGAGAGTTTTTGGTAGAGGTTGTCCACAAGAGATTGCTCTCCATTCGGAAGCAGAACTGAATAGAAGGCTCATCATACAACGAGCAAGGCGAACACAATACTCACCACTCGCTGCTTCATACCGCGGCCGCTCAACGACATATGTCGGTGACGAGACAACCGGACGCGACGGCGCTTTTGAGCGAGCTGTACAGCTGTCAAGCTCCGTCTGAACTCTTCGCCGGTTGGATTGAAGCGGAGCTTCAAGAAGAGCAGAAGTTTGCAGGACGCGTCTTGAGCGCTTCTGACATGCATGGTGCTGTCAGTCGTCTCTGTGCTTTTTATTTGTTGTCTCCCTGTTTTCTGCATGGCAATGCGTTGATGAACGGAGACCTGTCGGGCAGGATAGGTGAGTTTCCAGACTGGATTATTGACTTGCAATGAAGATTGTTATCCATAACACTCGAGCTGGCGATTCCTGAGCCGTACTCATAACATGCATCACCAACGGAGCCTTCTACCTTTTAATATTAATAATATCCTTGCCTGCACGGGTGTGGGATCTTGCTGATGCACATTCTTTTGCTCTAGGTGCATTTTAATATCATATCTCGGCCTATAGACCACTACATGAGGTAGTTGCGGTTTCGGTATGAGGCACTGTAGCTGTAGCTGTACCTCTTGCTGTGACTTCAGAGAGCGATGAAGGTAGTTCTGCCTAGATTCAGGAGACAGCTAACTTCGGTGAGCATCTGCCTATACTTTTGTGCTGCACGCTGGTCTTCCCTGCCGATGATTTTCCATCTACAAACAAGCATATGTCCGATCTTAATGCATGGGGACATCGTATTTTGTCTGAGGCTCTTCGTTTTTTATTTATTTTCGGTCTGTTCCGCATCTGACTGACTTCCTCATCTGATAGATCTGCGCTTGCCCCGGTCCTAGAGAGATTCTCATGTGCTAGTGTTCGACTTCCTTCCTGTTTCTATAGAATTAATCCAATCGTACGACGCATGTTGAACGCCAACACTGGGGTGATTCGTTGGGCGTGCCTCGGCCAAATGTTTAGTTTACATATATCGACACCAAATTTCAGCTACAGACAGTAAATGGGTTTCTACTACCTATTGTCATACTGTGTGATGACGGAGCGAGGCAGTGTTCACTAGCACTGTTGGCCTAAATTGCAGCCGCTATCATTGCGAGTGCGGACGAGCCTGGACGAGCGGTGCTGAGCGGCTCGGCAAGCGTGTGATCTCGTCCACTGCCACTGATTTAATGCTCCCCCGCGGACCCCCGTAGTTCCCCCGGCCGCGCCCTCCCCATTCCCACCGACTGCAACTCTGCCGCTCACGAATCTTCACGTCACATAATTCTCTACCACCACCCTGCTTAATCTCACAGACACCTAGTCTCATACAATCGCCTGCCGCTAAGAACGTCTGGGATACCGCCATGACTTCCATTATCGCGCAAAACACCGCCACGGATAGCCAGCCGGCTGGCTACCCGTTCTCTGAGGACGTTTCGAGCCCTACGTCGAATAAATCGTACTGCAGCAGCATGCGCTCGGTCTCGCGGTCGTCGTCGGTGTCATCTGTAGGGGACAGGCGTGTATGGGACGAGAAGACGGGGTACGGCGCCGAGGACGAGGGTCGGGCGGAGAGTGAGGAGTTCGCGGGCATTGGTCTGCTGCCAGAGGAGGTTTACGAGGAGGCGATGAACTCGTGGAGGAGTAGCATCCGGAGACGCATTCGTAACAGTGTTCTCTGGGAGACAGAGGTGCTAGCAAAGATGCAGGTGAGTCTTGGTAGGTGCATGTAACGGATGCCGGTTCTAATTTGAATGGCTAGGGCTATGTTCGTACACCATTCCTCGACAAATATTTTGTGTATACGTCCTCGCTTGGGACGCACACGTTCTTCATGATCAGCCTACCGGCGTTCGTGTTCTTCGGCCGCGGTGATATCAGTCGAGGGTATGTGCCTTTAGTATCATCTATCGTAACCGACACCAATGATGGCTTTCGAAGGCTTGTAACGGTTCTGGCTCTTGGGGTCTACGTCTCATCATTCGTCAAGGATGCGGTCTGCTCTCCTCGGCCTTTGGCCCCTCCAGTGACCAGATTGAGTATGTCGTACCGTTGTGTACCCGTGACGATTGCCTCACCCGCACCATAGCCATCGGAACGCATCACCACGAGTACGGCTTCCCCTCTACGCATACGACGAACAGTGTCTCCATGGCCCTCTTCTTCTTCACACTTCTCCAACAAGCGTACACAAAGTCTGCTGCCTCCATCGCATCTGTCGTGATCCAAAACTCGACCACTGTCCTCGAGGAGGTTGTCGCACCCGCTCCTGGCGACGGTTTCTTCATCTCGACCAGTGTATACAACAGTTCGATTGCGCTCCTGCTCTTCTACGTCTTCTCGATTGTCTATGGGCGGCTGTACACGGGCATGCACTCCTTCACGGACTGCCTGTGCGGGTTCGTTATTGGGACAAGTATCTGGGCCCTCAACCTGTCCTACGGTGATGCCCTGCATGCCTGGATCCGGGACTCGGGTTGGATAGGTGCGTATGACCCATGAATTACACGCCAGCCTGTGCTGACAGTGCGTGGTAGTGCCTATGCTGACGATCCCGGTCTGTCTGCTCATGGTTCACTGGCATCCTCAACCAGTAGATGACTGTCCCTGCTTCGAAGACGCAATTGCGTTCATATCGGTCCTGATGGGCGAGATCCTGTCGCGTTGGTACATGCTACACAACGGATACGACGACAGCTTCTTCGTTCGAATCCAGCCCGGCAGTCCGTGGGGAGATTGGATGGATGCCGTGACCTGGTGGTCCGCCGCTGGCATGAAGATGATTTTCGGTAGGCCTCCTTGCAGCCTATCCCCGCGCTAGTAATGACCATCCCTGCAGGTATCCTTATCATCTTCGTCTGGCGTATCCTCGCGAAGAGCATTCTCCACTTCGTATTGCCACCGCTCTTCCGTCTGCTCGCGCACGCGTTCACACTCCCACACCGTCGCTTCTATACGCCCGCGACGGACTATACAAGCGTACCGCCCGAGAAGGGTCTCTACCCGATCCCCTCCGTCATCGACCTCCCGAGTATGATGGAGATGGAGATGGACACAGGGGCAAGCGGGCACCGATTTGGCGTACCCGGCGGGATCTACGGCGAGCGCAGCGTGAAGCAGCGTGGGGCAAAGGCACGGGGCAGGACAGCGCGGGTAACGTACCCGGCGGAGAACACCGGCCTCGGTCTGGGCGTGGACGAGTATGGTGCGAAGGTAGACGAGGTGAAGCACTACGATGCGGACGGTGCGTACTTGGCTGCGCTCCACTTCGTGTGTTTGTTGCTGACCCCGAGTGTGCAGTATTGACGAAGGTCGTCGTCTATTCTGGCATCGGCATGCTTGCGTGCGGCGTCATCCCCGTCTTGTTTGAGATGCTAGGCTGGGGCCTGCGTGTGAGTTGAGCGCATCCCGCCGACGCCAGCGTGGTCGTGAGTGCGCGCAGAGCAGTGTAACGATAACGAGTCCTATTATGAAGTTTGTATCGTCTAAGTATACCCTCCCTTTCATCTGTAATCGAGCATTGCCTTCATTTGAAGCTCGCCCTCTTGGATAATCTTTAAATACATCTTTCGACTTCGTGTACCGTACCCACATTGTTATTGCTGTCATGTTTCACGTTGGTAGCCGTATGGCACCCAACGAGGGGGCTTCCAATGCACATGTGTCTTGTTGAACTCATTCAGTCCATCCGTCAGATTCTGACTTCGAAACCTGTCGAAGGGGATGTCGCGGTGGTCTGTGAGTGCAACGTGACTGCGCCCAAGTTGGGCACAAGTATAGCCAATATCTATGACTGACCATGAAAGCCGGTGTACGTCTTTTAAGAAACTACCAATAACCCTGCATTGGGGCGTACCGACCTGTTTCCACTGAAGGCTTCATTCACTGGCGCAGTTTCTATATTGCTTGCCTTGACGATAGGCCTGAGGTGCCCCAGCCTGACATCAACAACACAACATGTAGTACAATACGTTATAAGCTTGCACTGCATTGCATGATCTGAGTATGGCATCTCATGGAAAATGTCTAGCTTCTGATGTGGCAATAGAAGTGACTACTGGCCCAAACTCTTTACGTCTTCCCAAACCTCCAAGTCAACATCGAGGCTCATGTCCAACCAGCCCCACTCGTACCTGCGACGACGCTGGATGTTACGACGTATATGATCAATGATGGCCGCCGACGTGACATGAGACGACCTCCGCGGTAGGATCGTCGGCGACGGGCTCGTCATATCGATACTCCTCAAGTACCGTTTCCCACCGTTGAAGAATTGCGGTATCATTGCCGAAGGGGCCATTCGCCCGCACCATGGCACGGCTCCGCAGGCGCTTCAGCGTCTCATCACAGATAGTTCTATTTTGGCATTTAGGGTGGGGCGGGCACGGTAGGGAAAGGCGCAATGAATGTTGTGCGAATGCATTCGGGCAAACTTGACCTTTGCTTTCATGCACCTCAGCAAGTCATCGCGGCTCAAGACGTCGACGGTACCATCAGATTGGGCCACGCCATCAAGCAGGACTGTATCGTCCAGCTGACAGCAGGAATAGAGCGCGGAGGGTAGAATAGAGAAAGCCTTGGTGAGACGCGCTAGGTTAACCGCCGTGATCGCCCCAGACGAATGACGACGCTGGACGCTATCCCACTTCTCGAGGGTGTCCGGATATATCTTCCGTAGCTTCCGTACGGATTGCTCCAACAGGCTTTCTACGCCGTATTTGTGAGCGAGGCGAATCCGATACGAGAGCGTGCCCAGCTCGACATCGTCCGCATGAATATACCTCTTATTCGAACCATGGTGATAAATGCTTGGTACAGAACGACGGGAAAATAAGGGCGCACCTTTCTCCACGCAGACAGGCACCCAGGAATTCTCTGAGAGCAATAGCGGTGTCGGATAGATGGATGGCTGGGCAGTGATAGAAGAGCTCGCTCTCCTGCCGCGGCTTTACCCTCCGCGCTTTAGGTGTGCTGCCAGCTTCCCGATGGTGCACTACTCTCGGTTGACACACACCACTACTGTACTAGTGGGTGAAAGGCCTCGGGTATGCGTATTTCACTGTTTTACATATCCTCGCCGCTCGCATGAACTACCGTGTGAGACCGGCGCCATCATGTCTTTGGAGCTCCGAGTCCTGGGCCTCGGTTGTGTCTATTCATTAAACCCAATTATGTCAATGATAACATGTCGGATCTGTCTGCGAAGACCGACCGAGTTCCATCCTCTGACGCGGGACATGATCGAGTGCTCGTTTGAAAAGCAACATGCCATACTGCATGCATCGGTGCCCCAAACCCAACCTCCACTCGCATTATGCCGAGCTGCAGGAATAACTTACATATTCGATATTCGGTGGGGGTGATAACTGCTATACTTGCGTCTCCTGCAGTATTCCGTATTGCTGCCCATTAAAGCCCTACCGTTATCCTTGTAAACATACAATTGAGTACTGTATATCAAGCCGATACAATTGGTATCCTGCAGTAGCGAGAGAGACTATGCATGCTTAACACTTGAAGACGCAGCTTCGTGCCTCAAACCATATCATCTCGTTGAGCCGCTGGAGCATGAAGTGGTCCAGGTAAGCACACCATACTAGACAGCTAGAAATTGAGTTCGCTCACCTCTACAAGATCCGCCCTTCTTTATAGGTTGTAACATCACCACTGGAAGCCTACAACTCAGATTCAGACCCGGCATCCGTCACGTTCCACGGCTCGAACTCCAAGTCGACATCCCCATCTTCCGGCAATTCTTCCCATCTGGCGCGTCCGTTCTCATTCACACGACTGCGAAGGTGATTTATGCAGGGTTCGCATAGTAGGCTGAGAGCAGCATTTCCGGCCTTTTTCCTGTCATATTTGTCCAACAGCTCATCCCATGGTTCAAAAAGCCCGGCTTCTGTACTCTCACTGAATGCTCGAGACAGGGCTGCCATGCGGACGCGGTCAAATGTGCGACGACAGGTGGACATTGAGGTGCAATTGTGGAGGGGTGAATCCGGGTAATGAAACGCTTCGTGGACAATATGCGTCAGCGAACGTGTGAGCTTCACTTTAGCCTTCATGCATTTCAGCAGATCGTCCCGGCCCAGCATATCAATGGTGCCGTCAGAGTGAGATGCGCCATCAAGCAGATCACCGTCCGGCAGCTGGCAGCAGACATAGATAGCGGATGGAATGATGGATAGCGTATCGGTGAGTATTGCGAGGTTATACGCGGTTATGGCCCGCGGCGAGTAGTGCCGCTGCAGCGCCAACCACGAAGTCAGTGTGGTGGGAAAGAGTTTCTTGAGCTCCTGTATAGACTCCTTCAAGAGATCTTCAATGCCGTACTTGTGTGCGAGGCGAATCCGGTAAGACAAGCGGTCTAGCTCGACGTCATTACTCTGGATATACCTGGCATTGAAACAGGAACATGAACACTCTGGCTTAGGCGAACAGATCCTTAGGCGTACCGCTTGCCCCACAAAAGTACCTCGAGGAGTTCTCTGAGAGCAATCGCTGTGTCCGTGAGGCAAATTACTGGGCAGCCATAAGCAACCTGGCCGTCCCGTGGTTGGGGGACAGAGAACAAGTCGCAGAATACTTGGGATCGCTTCGCAAGTAAACCGCGGTACACCCGGAAGCCGACATTGTCGGCAACCAGAATAACGTTGCCATCCTCGTACCAGTGTTCCTCGTCGCGCGTAAATTCGGGAGACTCAGAAGAGCCGTCCGTGGTTCCGTCTCCGCCATTGATGCACTCCAGCCGAGGCCGTTTGTGGCAGCCACTTTCCTCAGGTGCCTCGTTGTCACTTCGGAATGAAATCAAATACCTATTCACTGTACGGCAAGAAATCAATCGAATGGTGTACACACCCAGATGTTCTACGCTTCATCACGGCTTTGTTTTTCGGGTGCGTGCTCGAGTCGATGCTGGTGGCTTGTCAACAAGACAGCTTTGGGCGCCACCGTGCCGTGCGACGCGCGACGGCGGCGGCGCGCCGCGCGTAGACGATCACGTGCGAAGTGATCACAGGCCACAGGCGCGTCTGGCTCTTCCTGAGTGACTGGCGTTTGCTGAACGGTCTTTCAGCTCGTAGAAAAACATCGTAATGGGAATTCGAAACTGATAGATACAAGTAGCTAGGGGTCATCACCGGTGTTATGGCTTGTAAGCTATGACTAACCGCCACCTCTCACGTTTATTCTTCTTCCGCTCCTTTCCCGCCTTTTGCTCTGCTCGCCGTTGCTGCTTCCTTTCGCTACGCTCCTGGTACCTTCTTCCTTTCCCATCAGGTAGCTCTCGTGTACTGCCTTTTTTGCGATTGTCGACCTTGAAATCGCTGGAGCTCGAATCGTCCGCAGTCCGGACCATAAAGTCAGGCGGGTCAGCACCATCAGGCCCGTTGTAAGCTACAGTTCCCTTCGCGAGGACGACGGTCAACCGTCTGGGGTAGAAAAAATGCTGATGCATTGTAAAAACAGCGTGCTAATACGAGGTCGTATACGTGCTCACCACATTCCACTGGTCAATCAGCTCCCCTACCGCGTCGCTCTTCTTGTCCTTCATTGCATGCTCGATACCCTTTGACACGAAGAGCCCTTATAAGATGCGTCTCAGTTGCTAATCTAGACATGAGATGGAGGCGTGGCCAACCGATCAATCCGACGTTCCTGCCCTTCCCGACATTTGCGGCCGAGAGCATGCTTGCCGACTTGACATCGTGCAAGAACCTCCGCCAGTCATCTTCGCTGACGTCGTGCGTCACGAATGGATGCGGAACCAATCGACACTGTGGCGGGAGCTGTGGAAAGCCTGTGTTGAGGTTCTCATCGAGGCTTCGTAGCGACGTCGGTTCGAAAGGCTCGTACGGCAGGTCTGGAGGCGCGAGTCGCAGGAATGAGGGCGGTGGCGGGTCGAGGAGCGGGCTGACGCTCTGCGCTGCGCTTGAGGTCAAGTGAGATAGCACCCCAACTATTCCTCTGTGCTCTCTCATAGACACATGTCCTGGAGATGACTTCATGTCGCGGTACAGGTCTCAGCGATATGATCACTAAACGAACTGAAGACATCTTACCAAAATTGCGCCACTGTTCATGCTGGGTATATCCCCTGAATCAAGGCGTCCCAAACTTGGGTAGCCGTTAGATGCACCGTTGCTATTGCGTGCAACTATTTAAAGTCTGGTTAAATCATCTATAAGGGTTGAAAACACACCTAGCATATGCCACCCAGCCTCTTCCGAGGAAGCTAGAGTGAGACACGCCTTCTGAGTCACTGAAGGAGTCACATACCCGGAACAGGTCTCTCGAGGAGGATTAGATTGGGGTGCGTACGAACTCGACGATGCATAGGGACTTTGCAGCTGGCCAACAATCGCTGAAGAACTACTGTATCTAACATGAGATCGCTTATTTCAAGCCAGGCGCTGGCGGATAGTCGGCATAAGAGTACTGGTGCACCTCGTACCTTACTTGGTAGCCGTCTAAGGCGACGGAGGTGCTTGCCATGCCAGGTCCATCTTTCCTCGTTTCGGTCGTAAAAATTGCAGATCCTGTTGCATCGCTGGCATGCTCCCCTACCTGGCTATATGCTGGCGGAGGGACATGACCCGAGCCTACAGAGCGATTGGGAATCTCTGAGGCTGCATATTCAAGCTCGCCAACTCCCATTATCGGTCTTGCGGCTCGCGGTTACAACTGAAGGTGGGCACAAAGATTGAGGGTACTAGAACGAGGCGCACAGCTCGTCAGATAGGCCTGACATATAAAAGGTCTACTAACCGCGCGATCATGAGTCATCCCGCAGTCATCGTCGGATTCAATCATACATGTTTTGTACGGGCAGTATACCATTATACACGCGCATATCGTTCTCCGTGTCATCATGAGATGCCGCCGGGGTAGTAGTCGCACTGATGACAGCCTGCGGCATCATTTGCACCGCTTCCACGACCTAGAGAAGCAGACTTAACGTAACCCTTACCGGCCTTCAGCGGGACGCCAATGCGCGTGTATGGCTGAAAGCCTGAGAGTTTCGACAGCGTCAGTTGCTCGACGCAAGTGGGCTCGACGACAATTACTGCTCTACCCAGATGAGAAGGCCAATCACTGAGTCGATTCTGGGTTGAATATGCTATCATTTGCCAATATCTTCGCATTAGCGTACGTTGAGTATCTGCCGGGATGGCCTTCGAGTACTGGTTGTATGAGTCAATAAAGAACCGCATGCCTTGTGCAACTACGGCTTGCGCAGCTCACCTACTGCGCCGTCATCGCCGTCATGTCTCGGAGACTACTTTTTGCGTCTCCATACAATATCTACTTTCATTGAGACTGGTAGTTGGTGTCGATGTGACAGATGCGGTGAGCTGACGCGCGTCGACGGTCGCGCTGTAAGTTACCACATCCGGTGCACGTGGGCGTGATAGTGGCGCCTATTCCGTGTACCCCCTCTTCCAGTCTCACAGCCTAAATGTCCGACTCACTCGATCCGAGTCCCCGGACCTGCCAATTCTCCGAGATTTTCGGGTGTAAATACACGTATCATGTAGGATATGGGTAGTACCTTCCTATAGTATAAATAAAACAAAGGCTAAGGTAGAAGGCGGGTATCTAACGTCAAAATACGCATTCCGCTGTGCAAGTATTAGGTACGGCACTCAGAGCCCATGCGCCGGCTTGTATGCTATGACCAACCGCCACCTGCCATCCTGCGTGTTGTTCATCAAGTCGGGCGGGCCGACGCTGTTCGGCCCGTTGTAGGCCTTCGTCCCTTTCGCGAGGACGACGGTGATCTGCCTGGGATGGAAGAAGTGCTGGCAGGAGGCGTCAGCGCCGCAGCACGGCCTGACGAGCACAAGGCACACTCACGATGTTCCACTGGTCGATCAGCGTGCATGCGGCGCTGCTTTTCCTGCCTTTCGTTGCCCCGTCTACGCCCAGCGAGACGAGCATCCCTGTACAACGATCTCCGTCAGTTGCGTGTCCGGAGAACAGACACAGTGTGGGCCACGAACCTAGCAGGCCGAGCTCCATTCCCGCCTGCGCATTCGCGGCCTGGGACAGCGCGCTCGCCGACTTGACGCCGTACAGGAACCTCCGCCAATCGTCCTCGTTCACGTCGTGCGTGGCGAACGGGTGCGGGATGTCCCGCGACTCCGGGGGGAGCGCAGGGAAGCCCTGGCTGAGGTCGTTGCCCAGGCTCCGCAAGGACGTCGGCTCGAAGGGCTCGTAGGGCAAATCTGGGCGCGCGGACCGCAGGAAGGAGGGTGGCGGCGGGTCGAGGAGCGACGCGGTGGTCTGGCTCGAGTCCGTGGCCATCGCCATGAGCCCGCCGCTGAGAATGCCTCGGCCGCGTCTCCTGTACGTGCGCCCTTGGAGAGGAGAAGAGAGCAGGCCAGCGCGGCGGCTCAACTGAGGGATGAACGTCAGCCTTGCATTTCGCCAGTATATGAGCGGCGAATCTTACGATGTATTCCCTTTCCATGATAGGATCAAGCCCAGCATAGACATCATTATACCCGTAACCAGCAGGACTCTGAGCATACAGACTGGGGCTGTGCATGCATTCAGCCGTTCAACGTCGGTCGACACTTCAATTAAAACGAGTGCACCTTGCATATGCCTGGCTTCCGTAATAGCCAGGTCCAGATGCGTATCCTCCGTAGGCCTGTGGTGCTGCACTGGGCCCTGGCATCGGTGCGTAGGGACTTTGAGAGTAGCCACCATGTCCGGAGTAAGGCTGACTTGACATGCCAGCAGTAGGGGGAGGATACGCGGCGTAGGGCTGGCCGCCTTTGTGGGATGCGGGAGCATTCTTACCAGTAGCCCAAGACTTGTCGACAGGCTTGTCAACCGGGCTATATGCCGGCGGAGGAACGCCTTCCATGAAAGGATCGGCCTGAAGACGCGCGACATCCTTTCCCAGAGGCTTGTCGAAACCACGCTTTTCAGTCATCTTGAGGTGTGCGGGCGAAACAGTGAGAGGTCGGTTGTTGCTGATAAGTAGGGTGCTAGAAGAGTGGGCAGAGCTGGTCAATCAGGCCTGATATATAAATCGCCTTGCTACCAGGCCATCCGTCGGTCGTTGTGAATGGACTCGGGCAGTATGCAGTTCTCCCCGAGGAGTGACCGAGGACGTAACGGAGCCGTTTGACAGTTGGCGGCATCATTTGCACCGGGCGGCGGTGGGCGCTCGACTGGTGAGCGAAGAAGCGGCGGATTGGGTGCGGTGCACGGCACAGCATGCGCAGTCAAGTGCCCGAGACATGTACCATCGCAAAACGATTGGTTGGACACGCAGACCGTTCTCGCGTCGCAACGCGCAATACGCACAGTTGCTGGCTCGCTAAGATGTTCGTTCTCGCCCGGTGCACACACAGCTAGTTTAAAGCTATGCACGCTCGCATCCTAGTCACGGTCCTATGAGCCGACTCACTACCAGAGGCACCCAACGTGATGTACGAAATTTGCTATGGACAACAGCTGTACTATCTTGTAACGGCAGTGCTCTGGCCTTGGGAACACCGGTTCCCTCTAGCATCATGGTCTGTGCGCATAATAGGATAAATGGCAGACATGCCCACTGACGCAGACGATCTTGGATACGCACCAAGACAACCGCTTCTTACTGTATCGCGCGCCACGCCCCAGCGGCGGTGCCGCTTCAAAGCTTCAAGAGTCCATCAGTGATCACGAATGAGAAATTGAGAATCCTGATCGAGATTCGAGGCTCGAGCGTCTCGTCGTAGAACGCGGCGCGCACACGTGATCCATTATGACCAGCGTTCACGTCCAGCGTTCAAATGTAACTTACACGTTCAACTTTCATTAGAAGCCTGCCGCAGTACGTGTTTCCAAAAGATCTTTGGAGGTAACGGCTCTGAAATTACTGTTGTCCTTCTGCTACACATCCAAGTATATTTTTAACGACCGTGCAATAATCAATTCCCGCCTCTTCCATACCCGTCGACCTGTATATACTGGCGCTACGACTGGCCCCGTGTCCCTGACAAGCACAGCAGGGCGACATCTCAGAGCAATCATGTAGGGACCAGTAGTAAAGCGAATTATTACCGTAGATCAAAGCACGTACTCCGAGTCGTTGCGTGTTCCATACGCTGCCTGCATACGTCGCATCGTCAGATGATAAGATGTCGAGCAGCCAAAGCTCAGACATCATGCTCTGGCTGGTAAGCTATGATCAACCGCCGCCTATCCTGCCTATGCTTGTTCCGCTCCTTGACGCTAGGGGTTCTACGGCTCCTCCTCTGTCCATCAATCCGCTTTCCTCGTGCCGCCCGTCTCTCGCCCACGCGCCCTCCGCGTTTCGCGCGGTTAGAGTGCGTGTGATCCTCGCGCGTGTGACCTTCGATGTCGGGACCACTCGAGTCGGAACTTTTGTCCTCGTCCCAGTTCATCATGTCCGGCGGACCGATGCCGTTAGGCCCGTTATAGGCGTCCGACCCCTTAGCGAGGATGACGGTCAGCCATCTGAGATGGAAGAAATGCTAGCAGTAATTAGAATCAGAACTGTGTACGTCAGGGAAAGCAAGCACACTCACCATATTCCACTGGTCAATCAGCTCGCCTACCGAGCTTACTTTTTTCTTCTTCATCGAATACATCCAACCCGCCGACACGACTATCCCTTCGTGCAGATATCTAAGTCAAGGAGGCAAAGATCATCAGGAGGGCGGGACCCACTTACCGGCTAATCCAAGAGGCAGCACCGCCACGGCCTTTAACCGACCCGCGTGCGTGAGCGAGGCCGCCGACTTGACATCGTGCAGGAACCTCTGGCCGCCAACCGTCTTCATAGATGTCGTGCGTGGCGAAGGGGTACGGCGCGATCGTCGTCTCCGGGACAATCTGCGGACAGTCATTGCAGAGGCCCCCGTGCAGGCTCGTTAGCGACGCAGGCGAGAAGGACTCGTACGACAGATCCGGGAGCGGAGGACGCCGGAAGGAGGAGGGCGCGGGGGGGTGAGGAGCGCGGTGACGCTCCGTCCGTCGGCCAGTGCACTCTGCATGCCGTGTGCTCTGGACGTCACACAGATGATCGTCATACAGTGTATCCCTTTTCCAGATGGGCGCCGACCGAAGGGATATGCCCTAAACTGGGAGAAGCATGACAACTCGCGCTGCCGGTACAACCATCAGCCTGGCTAAGGATGTGGAATCATACCACGCGTAAACGTTATTGGTTGCGGGCGGGCCCTACCTCAGACGGATACCATAGAGCAGACAGCCTTGGAGGAGCGTACATATCCATCGTCAGTCTGCCTGGGCGCGCTGGACTGGGACGGACAATAAGGCATCTCGCTGGATATACTGGGGGCAGGACCTTCATATGCATCAGGAATAGACACATCTTCTGGCTCATCCCGGAATGCTATGAGATTGCTGCCTTTGTCTTAGAAGGCGGCGAGTCCAGGGGTGGGTTTCACTTCTGAATGAGACCAATCGTCCTCCTCCGAGTCACGGGAGAGGATTATCTGTCCAGTAGGTCCGTCATTACACTGATTGGCGACGACGAATCGGGCACCATGACCCGCAGTCCGGTTGACGACCTCGTTGTGTGGAAGATTTCCAGGATGAGTGAAGGCATTCGCGGCACGTCTGCCCTTCTCCGAGGAGGTGTATTCGCTGTGATGTTCGTCTGTCATCTTCGCGCTCGTGCTGTGTTGTACGAGGCGTGTGGGTGCGTGGATGGATGTTGTAGCAGCTGGTACAACACGCGCCACTGACTAGCCTGATGCTCCATGAAATACAGGTGAAACCCTCACACCGTGTGTGACCAGCAACTAGTCATTTGCATCTGCAGCACCCACGGAGATCGTACCGCCAAGTGCTTGCAGTGGTCCTCGCTTCCATGGTCAGCGGTAAGTAACATATGCACCGCATCATGTCTTCGCCTAGCAGGTGATCCAACCGGGCTTGATACAATCAGAGAGCAGTTCTTGACTTTGTTGCCAATGAACGGTAGATTGACGGTCCCGAACGGCGTTCTGAACACAAGAGGAACCTGTCGATAATATTCCCGTAAGCACCGATTCCATAGCCTCGACTGTCCCATCCGATGGCTTTCGCCCAGCATCGTACACATCTTGTTTCGGACAGGTCCCAGAATTTGGATGATACGGCGACGTAGAGCATGCATCGCCCATGTCATAGGCACAGACGACCTCTTCTCGAACTCACGATACTATCAATCCTACAGAGAATAGCCGTTGGTTGTGACAGATACTGTTGGAGGTAAGTCTCCATATGAGATTCCCATGTTCCGGATTGGCCTCCCATTCTCGAGGCGTCTGACATTGAGTAGGTGGGGACGGAGCACCGGAAGAGACCAGATGTTGTCGTCCGGTATGGGAGGTAGGAAATAGCGCAGCAGGTAAGGCATCCCTTCTTCTACTAATAGAGGTGCAGGCACGCCGAACAATCCGTATGACTGCACCTTTAACGTGGGGGCACAGTACAATTCGAGGTCCACAGGATCGGAGCTGGGAACATATTGCGATTGTATTGCGAGAAAGCGAAGAGCCTTTGGACAACGCGGAGACGAATGTGAACCTATATCTTTCATTGACAAGACTTGTCAAAATGTTTTGACCACCAGCGTCCCACTGACACGACACAGCTCTCAAGCCGGGAACCCGCTCCTTCTTCCACGCTTCGGCTTTTGAGCACGCCTCCTTCCTCCCTTCGATCGAGATGCCTCTCCTTGACTTCCATCCATATCGGCATCCATCGCCAAGTCAGCATGGCTATCTCCGCCGGGTCCCTTCGAAAATGCATCCACTCTCTCTCGAAGAGAGGGAGTTGAAGCCTCCTGCGTGTGAGGTAAAACGTCATTGAGAGACAACCTATCGAGGAGCGACGACCCTGTGCGCATGGGCCGGTCCGGCCTTGCATCATCATCGATGCGATCAGCTATCACCTCGGGAGGCGGCCTGTCGAGAGGCGGTATTGAGTCTGGCAGCTGCTTCGCCATCGGAGGCGGGCGCCTGATGCGCACGGGCTTGGACGTCTTCATCAATTCCTCTGGCGTTGAACCAGGTGCAGTCTGCAACAGACGAGCACGGTCTGGATGGATCCTGGTCGCACTGTTGGCTGGTGACACCTCGCGAGAGGATTCGACGCTAGGCGGCTCCAAGATGGTCGTGTTTTCCTCAATACGAGTTGCTTCATCCCTCGCTTCGTGATAGTCAAAACGCGGAGCTGGCTCTAGGTAAACCCCAAGGCTGACAGGACGAGGAGGAAGAGAGGCGTGAGGAGGGACGAGGGGAGCATGATGATCAGTGTACGACGATCCAAGCCGACCTTCAAGACTAAGGCGCTGGCCGTGCGGTCGGACATCCACAGGGCTCTTTCGGCCACTGGGAAGCTCAAGCGACGCAACATCAGATTCACGTCCAGGAGCTGTGGAACCTTCAGACCGAGGGATATCGGGGACAGTGTCCCCGTCTCCTCGAGAATGGTTTCCGTTTATTCTCGTCGACGCCTTCGAGTCGTCCGTCGGGCGCCGTGATTCAGGTTCGGTCCTAGCGGGCCGCTCCGGAAGTTTGTGGGTCAGTTCCGGTCTCTTGATCTCCTTGTTGGTCATTTCAAGACGTTCTGACTCTTCTTTTGTCATCCAGACGCGAGGCTGCATATCCACGGATGAAGGGGCAGGCGCAGATGGAGGTAGGCGCTCAGGACCGAACCGACTCTTCAGAAAGGAATAAGGACATCGCGACATAAGGCATACTCGACGAGGACGTACCACACGGGGACCACGATCCTTGCGTTCTGTATAGAAATCGCCCCGTGGTCGAGAAGGTGCAGGCCCACGATCATCCACAGTTCGAGCAGGCAATCTGTCAGCTGCCTGCAGCACGTCAGTCAGTAAAGGCAGGGGATGAAAGCATTTAGAGACCAACAGATTCCGCACGCCCAGCGCTCGAGACCGATAATCTACGCGTATCTTCAACAGGCGCCGGCAGTCTGCCTGAATTGCCGAAAGCCGGCTCATGCGCAAAAGAATGGTCCTACGGCGGGCATGAGTTTATAGTATAGTTACAGAGATAGCGTATACTTACATTTCCCCTGCTGGGTCCTACACGCGGTGCTGCGTATGAGCTCGCAGGAGGAGGTCTCTCTTGAGGAGAGCGGATGGGGTCTGGCGGTACCTTCCTGTTGCCTATGGGAATCAAGTTGGTCCCAGATACAGACTTGGGCGGGGGAAGAGCGAATGTCGGCTGCTTCGGAAGGTTCTGAAACGGCGAGGAAGGATATATGAGAACGAGTGTTGCAAGACTGGGATCAAAGGATAGACAACCTCGAGTGCGAGACGCGGCAGCGGTCTCTGGCTCCCGCGCGACGTCGACGGACTACCCATGTTCCATGTGCTTGTATGCGGCGGCGGCGGCGGACCTTGTGGTTCTAGATTCACGTAACGCGGTGGAGGGACATTAGGCATAGGCTCTCGTGCCATAGCCCGCGGTGCCTTTGGTGCATCGCCAGGCACATCTCCCATGCGATCTGGGTACACAGACGAAGGTGGCCGAGAAGGGCCATCGAAGGCACGCTGAGATGGCAGACTAGCCAGACGGTCGACATCCATGGGTTCGTGGACATGATCACGAGGTCCTTGCGTAGGCAGATCAAGGAAGCGACTCCCAGGCCTACTTGTCACGGCGGGCCTGACAGGAGGTGGGCGACCGCGACCTTCAAATTCTGGCTCGCTCATCGATGGAGGTCCCTGACGACGGAGGGGAGGTGCGTTAGTAGGCACATCAGCATATCTCATAGGTACATCGTCATCGCGCGGTGCTCGAGGCGGCATATCGAAGTAGCCACGTCGAGAACTTTCAGGAGTAGGTGTGAGCGGAAGCAAGGACTCTTGCCCCGGAGTGTGGCGCGCCTCGCGGTACCGCGCGCTCTGAGGAGGAAGGGGAGCGCGCCTGCGAGGACCTGTGATGGCATTGCAACCAGGATATGCACAATCAGATGTGGCATCCAACAGCCTGACGAGTAGCGCAACTCACGGTCATCTTGAGCTGGAGAGAGAAATGACGTTTGCGGGCGTGCCGGTAGTCCATGTGGCGGGACCACATCCATGGCACTGCTACGACGAGAAGGGAGGTCATCGTCGCGTTGATCATCGACTCGCCTTCGTTTAGTATCATAGCCATAGGCAGCTTCCAGGCTTTCAGCTTCCCGTCCTCGCCGCTGAGGCACAGAGTCAACCACTGAAAAGTCATTGAAGCCGCGGGGCGACGACGCTCTTCGAGAATTATCTGGTTTGTCGGGTCGTGCCCTCTGTCGCGGGGCAAGTGGCGGGGCAGGGATTGATACTTGTGAACTTTCAGGCGAAGAACCGCGAGAGAATCGATGAGCACCCGGTGGAGAGGGCGCACGAATGTGCTGTGGAGGTGATCTGGTCCCTGCAAGATGAAAACGGACAACGTAAGGAGGGCGACGAACGAAGACGCAGACAAAGGATAAAGTGGAAAAGGGGGACTCCAGGGTGAACGTCCTTGCGCCGCGTACGAGAAGAGGTCGGATTATGGCAGAAGGGGATAACGACGCTCGACTCCCAAGGCTTCTCGAGACAGCCATATTGACCAAGTCCTCCACCTCGGGAGGAGTTCGCACGCCGGAGACGCGATACATGGGAGGATGCGAATAACGTACTAGGTGCCGACCAGCCATTGGGACCACGACGATTCGTGTGTTCTCGGTCCAGGGATGCGTTTCGCGGAGACACGTCGACGTCCATGCGATCCTGCCGGCCACGAGCACGACCGTGGCGATGCGAGGGATCGAAATCAAGTGGAACGCGAGGCGGATAGTTGCTCTGCCGCCCCTCAGTGATGTCGCGTTCCGGTGCCCTTGGAGGTGACTGGTCTCTACGTGAACGACCTGAGCGGTCCTGGCTGGGGTAGTCCCGACGAGGAGAGAGAGACCTTGTACGGCGCCGCTCCGGTAGAGCGCGCGGGGACGGTACCCGACCTGCGACGTACGGTTCCGCAAACGCAGCTTGCACTGGCGAGTGAGCAGCCCGAGTGTCCCGTCGGTCGCTCACCCCAGTGCTACCAACAGCAGCAGGAGCTGCTGCGCCTGGACGGTAATGACGATCTTCATACGAAAGATCATCAGCAGATCGCTTTGTTTCCCTACGACCAGTCCGCCGCTCAAGCGAGTCTGCTCGTCGGGAAGGTGATTTACCCTCCCTCCCTCGCGATACGCCGCTGTCCCTCTCCTTCGTCGGGGACGACTTTCCGCTCACTGGTCGAGTCCAGGTGGATTCATGCGTCTTGATGTTATAGTAGTACTGTTCACCCGCACCACTTCGAGCTTGCCGAAGCTCCCAATCCGGAGGTAGCGTGTCATGGTGACTGTTTGAAGTAGGCTTCCCGTGTCCATTGGACCGACGCTCGCGCTGAACCATGGCGCTAGCGAGAGTACTAGCCTGGGCAGGAGAAGGGTGTACAGGAGCCACAGACACGACAGGTTTGGGAGGAAGCGCATGAGTGAGTTTGCCGACAGACTGAGAACGTCGGAGCTGGGGAGAATCAGGCTCCTGTGGTGGTGCCTCCGATTGTTTCGTCCCAAGTGAGTCTCGTTTGGGCTGAGACGTCGTATGGGAGTTCGAAACCGGAGTAGAGGCTTGTGCTGCCTCCTGTCCCGAAGCTTGGTATGCATAGTAGTCCTGCATGTCGTCTTCGTCGCCACCTAGCGAGACTGCATCCTCAGCATCCTCGGGAGCGCGCTGGGCAGTCTGTTCATCATCCTCGTGCCCCCAGTCAAGCACCTCCGCGTCGTCCTCCATGTTAGCTGCAGCGTGGAAGTGCGAAAAACGAGCTGTCGAGTTCAAAGGTGGTGGATGCACGTCGAGGACAAGATGAAGGTCGAGTACGTATTCGGCATCCGCCGAGACTCCGATGATGGTACACACGATCACGTGTCCGCGCTGCGCGGATGCATCGCGGACGCTTGACTCTTGAGTCCGACAGTGACATTGGACGCGGCAGACGGTGACAAGGAGACAGCCTAGACGAGACCGTTTGTCCCCCGCTGGCCTTGGTGCTGAACTTATCTGTCAAGTCCTTCAATTGTCACGAAGATGTCCGTCCTCCCTCTGACGTCGCCGACATTTCCTCACAATGGCAGCTCCAGTCCAGCCCCCCTACGGTCGGCTGGCTCTCTCTCGAATCGCATCCCAGTCATGTTCAGACGCCTCATAAGATTCCAACAAATGGTACGTCCTATACCGGCATGTTTCTCCCCGTTAAACGATTCGTGGAAGTAGGACTTCGAATTAGCGGCGTGGCAGCTCACATACCTCTGCCTGGCTCCCAAGAGAGTGTGAGCACTTCTTAGTTACTGCTACGACGCAGCGCTCATAGTTGCACATAGTTATCGCAATGTGTACTTTCATAAACGTAAGTACAACGATGGTGATATGACTTGTACAGATTGCTGACAGGACGTCTGTTCAGAGACGAAGAATACATGGGCAAGAGACGATCCCGCTATTCTCATCCTCATCTCAGCATGCCTCGCCGGTCAGTGTTTTGTGGCTACCTCGAGGACCATGTGGCTGACGTATAGTTTTCAGTGTCTGCGATTGCATGGTCCGTGGTGTATTCATACTCGCCGATCCAAGCAATCCAACTTGTGTTCCTTATGATCATCCGAGACTACCTTTTCGTCGGGGCCATTATAGCTACAGTCCTGTGGTATGTCGAATACCGACTGGAGCGTTTTAACAGCTAACACGTTTGCTTGTACGCCTAGGCTGTTCTCCAACAGGGTCTTGCTAAGCCCCCCATCACATTCTGCGCCGTCAGACTCGTCGGTTGAGTGGGCATATGTCTTCGACGTGCACACGAACGCCTTCTTCCCCCTGTATCTCACCCTGTATCTCGCACAGTTGTTCCTCGTACCCGTTGTGCTCAAAAGTAACTGGATATGTTTATTCATATCCAATACTTTGTACCTCGCCGCGTAAGGCCTCTCTCGGCACGAATTCGATAATCGCTTACTATGTCACTGTCCATTACAGGTTTGCACAGTACATTTACGGAGTATACTTGGGGCTGAACGGTAAGGCACTGTTTCATTTCAACCATGGTCCTCATTAATCAGACTACCCGCTTAGCTTTGCCGTTCCTTGTCCGCACTGAGATACTCCTCGCCCCACTACTTCCGTTACTGACGGGTTACATCTTATCATTATTGGGCTTCAATATCGCAAAGCATGTTCTACCTATGTACTTCGGCTCATGATAGGCTGTCATTTTGGATCATTTCTCTGTGCTGTAGGATTGTTGGCCCGAGTGTGTCACACTGAAGGAGCCCGTCTACCGGAGATCCTATACTAAGAATGGATATCTGGCAGATGTGACATTCTTGCCCCTTCCGCTCGATGCATTCTCTTCAAGCCAACCCCCTGCTATCTTCGCTGTTGTTCAACTTCTTGTATAGCAGTGCGATGTCACGCTGTGCCAAGGACACCACTTAGATATGACTGCAACAAAGCGGTGTCGTACAGCCCGACAGGAACATATAAGCATGTACTAATTGACCGTTGTTATCACATACTGACTTGAATAGCTGCGCCATTCAATCTCCGCTTATGTCCTGTAACCATTCTTTGTAATCAGTGTTTAGCAACGTCGATCTTCAATCCCTACCACAACCTGCCCGTTCTTCCCGCTCGTCACGACTAACGATGAGCGGCACACGTAGCCAGATCGAGAAGGCCATCGGTCAAATACAAGACAAGCAACCAATTCCTGAAATTGACTTTACCCAACATCAGCTCGACAATGGGTTTACAATCAGTACGCAAGAGCGTGTCGTGAAAGAGGTAGGCGTCGTGTGCACTTCTCTCTTGGAATGTGGGATTTCGCTCGGTACTCACTGCTTCCTTGTCCCTTGCATATAGGTGCAAGCACCTGCGATGGCCATCCCTACGGACGAGCAGTTCTTCTCGCGCGAAGACCCTACGAAACCGGATGTCGCGTTCCTCAAGAACCATTTCTACCGTGAGGGCCGGGTGTCGGAAGAGCATGCAATGTATATTTTGGAGAAGGCGACAGAGCTTCTACGAGCAGAGCCGAATCTTCTCTATGTTGATGCACCAGTCACTGGTGCGCTGCACTTCTCATGTCGTGGCTCGCACGGCTGTTGACCTTCCCTTCTCTCACCCCTCAGTTTGTGGCGACATACACGGACAGTATGTGGGTGGCTACTTCTCTGCTCCAGCGTGGAGCTGGCACTGACAGTCTATAGTACGATCTCATGAAACTGTTCGAGCTCGGTGGCAGTCCAGCGACTACGCGATACCTCTTCCTGGGCGACTACGTCGACCGAGGATACTTTAGCATTGAGGTGAGCTTGCAACACGTCTTTCGTCAATATACTCCTCAGGCTTTTCTACTTGTCCAGTGTGTGCTCTATCTGTGGTCTCTGAAGATTTGGTACCCGGATACTCTGTTCCTCCTGCGCGGTAATCATGAATGTCGTCACTTGACGGATTATTTCACCTTCAAGCTCGAGTGTACGTTGCTCGCCATGTCCTAGCAAACGAAAGAGTCGATAGATCGCCTTGCGAACTGTACGCGATTGATGACGACCAGTATCGTTGCGCCACCTGAGCTTCACTCGCTGTGCGCGTAACGCGAGGCGGTCTATTGTCTCCTCCGTTTATTATCATGGTGCTTACTTCCACGCAGGCAAGCGCAAATACTCGGAACAACTCTACGACGCGTGCATGCAGTCGTTCTGTGCGCTGCCCTTAGCTGCTATCATGAACAAGCAGTTCTTCTGTATTCATGGTGGTCTTTCCCCTGAGCTACAGACGCTCGATGACATCCGCAATGTACGCGACTTCCATGATTCCGACGATCAAGAAAGAAGGACTGACTTGCATACAGATCGATCGGTTCCGAGAGCCGCCCACGCAAGGTCTCATGTGTGACATTCTCTGGTCTGATCCGGTTGAGGACTTTGGTCAGGAGAAGATGAACGAGAGCTTTGTTCACAACCATGTCCGCGGCTGCTCTTACTTCTTCACGTGCGTAGATCGCGCCACTGTAGCTGATTGCCGCTGACTAACTGAACGGTTGTAGATACCAGGCGGCGTGTCAGTTTTTGGAGCGCAACAAGCTTCTCTCCATCATTCGAGCGCACGAGGCGCAAGATGCTGGCTACCGTATGTACCGCAAGACGAGGACAACAGGTTTTCCGTCTGTCATGACCCTTTTCTCCGCCCCGAACTACCTGGATGTCTACAACAACAAGGCCGCGATTCTCAAGTACGAGAGTAACGTCCTCAACATTCGGCAATTCAACGCAAGCCCGCATCCGTATTGGTTGCCGAACTTCATGGACGCGTTCACGTGGAGTCTGCCCTTCGTCGGTGAAAAGAGTGCGGCTGCGCGTCCTTGTCCCTATATCCATATACTGATACCGCCTCCCTAGTCACCGACATGCTGTTGGCGATGCTTAACTGCTGCACGAAGGAGGAGCTGGAGGAAGAGAGCTCGGACGAGGAGACCGAGCAGCCGCTCGTGTCGCCAAGCGGTAGGATCTCCGAAGAGTCTGCCGAGCGGCGCAAGGTCATCAAAAACAAGATCCTTGCTGTCGGGCGGATGTCGCGTGTCTTTGCTCTCCTTCGGTGCGTTTCCCGCCCATCCAATACGTCTCCAGTTACCTACGTTGTTGTAGAGAGGAATCCGAGAAGGTATCGGAGCTCAAAAGCATATCCGGCTCTGGCAAGTTGCCGTACGGAACGCTTGCACTGGGCGCGGAGGGTATCAAGGATGCCATCACTGGCTTCGAGGATGCGTACGTGCATGTCAACGCTTCCTACTGCTCCTCCTCATCTTCCTTGGCAGCCGCAAGTCTGACATTGAGAACGAACGCCTACCGCCGGACCTGTACGATGCAGAGTCGGAGGAAGGCAGAGCGATTCTGTCGTCAGGGCCTGCCTCGCCCGAGGGTTCACCCGCATCCCCACCACCTCCGTCCGGCGTCGCGCAGGCGCTAGAGCGTGCCATCTCGACTGGCTCCGTGACGCCGTCGAGCACGTCCGGACCAAGCACGCCGGTGTCGCCAGCGTCGCCGACGGGCCCGCCTGTACCATTCCGCCGCGGACATGGGCGCCAGGCGAGTCTGGGTACGACGATGACGAGCCCGAGTACGAGGCGGAGGAGCATCGAGAGTACGATGTCGCTCATCAAGGAGGTCGTCGACTCGAAGCAGCCGATCCAGGACCCGGAGCTGATCAAGCTGGCGGAGTCAGTTGCGGGCAAGGGCAGTTTGCGGACGAGCGCGCCGCCGTCGCCCAGCTAAGCGTCGTCGGTTTGTTGCGTCGCACTGTGGATAGGGATGTGGATGGTCTCCCGGACTGGTTCGTTTGCATCTGTTGGAATTTGTCTCTGTAATGTGCAATTCCGTGTATAATCTTCCTTCTCAGCATTCACGAGATTAAGTTGCTCGCGCATTCCAGGTGTGTAGTGCATGTGCACAATATGTAGTGCGGCAGCCTGGCAACAGCAGCCTGCGATATATTGGCAGGCTGCGGCTCAACGGCCGCAGACGCCATACTTGTCCAGCTGCTGCGTACGAACTTGTCAAGACTGCTGCGCCGCTGTTCATAGTCCTATCCAACAACGTGGTTGGCTGTATACGTCCGGCGTACACAACTATGGCCTATCCGGTACGCTACACACGCCGGACTGTCCTATCTCCGTTACCGTCGCAACAGGTTGCAACAGTCCTGAGTACGACCATGTCACGCTTGTGTCGGGTTCCAGTTTCAAACTGGGACGGCACTAGTCCTTATGTGGACGATCATGGAGTGTACACCACTTCATTAATCACCTTATCTCGATTAGGATGGTGCCAGCCCTCGAACTGCGGCTGGGTTCGCTGCACGTCAAAGGCGCTGCAGACAAATGGCACTACTAGCTGTCAAGAGACAGTCCAGTCGCCAGACGGCCGGCCGGGCCCCACAACCCGCGGGCCCAAGTCAATCCAATGCGAGCTTTCCGTGACTGTTGGCGTATGACACTCGCGCGAGATAGCCCCTAGCAGAACGTGGTCGCCAGCCGTATATAAAAGCCTGAGGTATGGAAGCGTAGGGTCCACACTACAAGTCCACACCTACTCTTCCCTTGGCCCGTTACCGCCCGTACACCCAATAACCATGCCTCCCTACTACAATGACGAGTACTCAGCATCCGAAAAGGCCGGCGAAGGCTACTACCCCAGTCACAGCGCACACACAATGCAGCCGCCCGCTTACGATGATGTAAACCGTACCTACGCCAAGTATGTGCCCTAGCTATCCTTACTTAGCCCATCGGTCTAACCCTCGGGGAGTAGTGGTCAAGCATATGGCTACCAGAATGCCAACTATACCCAGGGGAGCGCGTATGCAAACACAAGCTATTCCGTGAGTCCACATCTTGGTTCGCAACCATATATGCATGTCAATATTGACCTACAGCTGCTCAAATGCAGGGAACCGGCGCATCTCCCGGACCCTCTGGCACGTCCAGCGGAGGTGGTTCAGGGGGTATGCTCGGCATGTTGAAGAACGTCGCCCCTGGACAGAGCATTGCATCCCTGCTCGATCCTCCGCCTCCGCAGTTCTTACGCGCTCGGCGACCTGATCTTTACTACGGCCCCTTCGAGCCCGCAGCCTTGACAAGCCTCGACGCTCAGCTCGACAAAGGCTTCCCGCCGCTCCCTCCGCCTGCAACTACAGCTCCCCACCCTTTCGTGACGCACGATGTCGCCGACGACGACTGGCAGCGGTTCCTGCACGATGTCAGGGTGGCCAGCTCGCTCTCGCCGGTTGACAAAATCAAGGCGGGCGTGACCCCGGTAGCCATGAACATTGGCTTGATGGGTATGTCAATACCAGTTCGTGGACCCATTGAGTTACTCACCTCGTAACGCCACATTCGACAGGCATGCTCGTTTCAAAGGGAATCGAAAAGAGGATGAGGAACAAGAAGAGCGACGCGATCGGCGAGCTTATCGAGCACTGGAACGCTGTAAGTCGTCTTAGCAATCCACCCTCGCCGCCGCCCCCGCTTACACCGACATGCAGCATTTCTTCCACCCCAGGCAGATCACCGTCGTCCTGGCGCAGGGTGCGATGTCTTACAGCGGACTCGAGGGCGTCCCGCCACCGGACATGGCGCAGTACTCCGCCGCACTCGCTCATGACGACGAGTTCAGCTCGGACAGCTCAGATGAGGGAGTTCGCCAGGGCGGCTTGGGCGGCTTGGGCGGAAGGCGGGAGCGCCGTGGGGCCTTGCGGGAACGGAGACAGGCGCGAAGGGAGGAGAGGACGGCGCGGAGGGGTCAGCGGAAGGACAAGCGGAAGAATCGGCATGAATTGTGGCGCCTAGTCATAGCGTATAAGCCTGCAAGGGGTTACTAGCTGCCTGCCCGATGTGCACTGCCAGTACGACTGCAGCCGTTACGTCGAGTCCATTCCGCAATTGTGATTTATGCAATGTTGCGCGGGCCACGAGCATGTAATTAAGCCATAATCAAGACAATATGTAAGATAGTCCTGTGGACACGGGGTGCCGTGGCGAGCGCGTTGGTATCCAGTTGTCAGGGAGGCATAGCAGGACGGGACCACGCTGGAACCTAAGGTGCGACATGAGTCGTAGTGAAGTTGAGTCGAAGCTGCGTTAACCTACTAGCGGGGGGCTACTCGGGACCTTCATGATGAGTGTTCTAAAATGAGAGTAGTCTATCATGCTGTAAAAATGAAAACACGCGGTTCCGTAGTGCTAAGAACGTCACATGGTGAAGCGAATGTGCAAGGTGACGTGTAAAGTGATCCCCCAAACAGGAGCGGCGTATGGCTGGCAGCAGCAGGGTGCAAGCGAGGCCTGGCATAATTGGGTCACTATCACGAAAATCGTCCTGGCTACTGGAATATGATGAAGATTGTTCAGCGTTTTGTGTGCAAATGGACAGATGGATACCAACACACCAACCGCACGTATCAGTAACAGCATCCAAGTGACACCCTTCCTGTCAAGTCCCCCACCCCTCGATGTCCAGGTCAAAATAGTGCGGAAGCTTCTTCCAGATACGTTTCCGGGCTGCTCGGTGGTTCTTTCTGAAGTACACCCTGCATTTAGAACAAAAGCCTGCGTCCTCCAAGTAACGGGAGGAGAACGCGCAGTCGTCCAGGTCTGTTGCCAGACAGTCACAAGAGAGTTCTCCCGTCCTCGAGTTCGTTTGCCACTCCACTAGGCCGTTGAGAACGTTTTTGTGAGACTGCGTACCGCGTCTGGGGCGCATACAGTTACTACTGATACCGCCATTGAAGGCGCAATGCAGCACTAAATCTGTCAACTGCACGAGCCGGGGCCTGGCAACGAGACACCGGAAAGTGTCTTCCTCGGAGAGGCGAATCTTAGCGTGATCCTTATTCCTCCTCGATAAAAGGTAATCCGTGACACCGTGATCGCGAAATGGCGGAGGCTGGCAGCAAAGGTATAGCGCAACAGGGAGCAACGACTCGAAAAGCGTCCTCCCACTCGTGCGTTAGCCAGGGATGTAAACTGGAGGTCGGCTCCTCGAATGCGGAAAAATCGTCTGTATATATCGCCTTGATCCTTTCCAGCGCATCATCCTTAAGATCAGGGATCTGATACTTGTGCGCCAACCGTAAGAGAGTTTTGACAGTGGAAAAGGGGGTTTGCTCGTCACTCATGAGAAACCTAGGGCGGAGGATGAGGGGTACGAATCTGTTCGTATCCAAGAGAAACGTACGTTCTTCCTTTGTACAGGACGAGTAGTAGACGTCGTATATGAGAGGCCAAATCGGAGACCCGAACAACGTGACATCCGTCCAGAGTCTCGTCGTCGGGCGGCGGAGGGATCGTGAACATGTCGCGGAAAACCTCCGAGTGCAACGAGAGCACGCCGCGATGGACCTTAAACGCCACATCCCCTGCAACGATCACCACATTGCCGTCTTCGAACCAGACCTCTGCGTCGTGCTTCAAATCGAGTTTCGGCGTAATGGGCGCTTCCACGACCTCGTCGTCGGTTTCGAAGCGCGCGCGTTTGCGAGCATTCGGCATGTTCGCAGACATCCAGCTTGTTCAAGAAGGTGACCTCTTCCCTGTATTTTCGATGCTGGAGAAGAGACTGCGCCGTGCGAAGGAGATGACCTCCCGGCTATTATAGAAGGGGCATGGACTGACCTACTACGGTTTACAGAGACTATTGATGTGTATATAATATTATGATAGCAAGGTATGGCTTTGCGACAGTGACAAGGACTTCAAAGCTTCAAGTTGATGGCGAGAGCCAAGTACACGGGCAACAGCCGGCAACGAGCAGCTTGCTGCAGGCTAGCTATGATAACTTACATCTGCGTCATCTCCGATCGGCTCTGGTTTCACGTAATGCCGACAGGCCGCGCCGCGCCTACTAGTACTACCATATAAGTACCTCAAGTTGACTCCAAGTTGCACTACTTATTATTCACATATATAGTCTCTGCACCTCCCAAAAACCTGCGACGTTCTCGTCTTCTGTCTAAAGAAATACGACCGGTGTTGCAAACCGTTTACGGAAAGGCCAAACAGGCGTTCCTTCTAGTGCACCGCCTCTTTTTAGTAGCATCCGACGCCAGTTCGGGTGACTTGGCCGCGGCCACGTATTGAATCCGCAACGGTACTACGTCCACGGCTCTGCCTCGAGACGACTTTCACGTCCGCCACGCCCTCCTGTGCATAGCGGTACTCAGATCTGTGGGCCTCAACCGAACGGGATTCGGCGACAGCGAGAACGTGCGTCCGAGCGCAACGATACCCGAACGGGTCTCGAAGAGCGACTGCGCTACGAGCCAACTCAAATTTTACAATCTTATTTCCCTCTACACCCCGCGTTCTCGGATTACGTCCCTCCAACCCCCAAGGCGGATGGGGAGGAGCCTGAACACCGATGCGAGGCGGACCCGGGGCAATCCTTGGCGCATAGCCGCTCAGGAACCGACAACGCAGTAAGTGCTCGCCGATCAGCTCGAGGCCCTACTTAGCTGGTCAATGCTGTGCAATCAATGACACTCGCCGTCGAAACCGCGTCGCGTGGTTCATATACATACCGGAGGCGACATAGGGCGACATCTGCACTGCGCAATGCGCATGCACATCGCAAGGCGATGCGATTGGACTCAGAACGACTGCCGGCGGCTGATGCGTGCATGACAGACAGCTTATATATACAGTACACGGTCTGCTCGATCAGTTGTACGCCTCGACAGCATCCCCCATCTCTGATACAACTGTTGGATCCCCATTATCGCACCTGCACGGCCACGACAATGATAGTCGACAAGCAAGAGTACGCGCCTTCGGAAGTCGCTAATCGTTATCCGAGGGAAGACGTCCCTCCGCCAGCGTACAGCCAGGTCAACCATCATGTTGATCGAGAGACCGGCTTCGGGGCGTATGCGACTGAGTCGAGGGACGGGCCTTGGCCACAGGACGCTCCGGCGCCCTATGAGGCGAGCCAGCCCTACCCAGGCCAAATGCCCTCTGAGCCGCGTCAGTCCTACAGTGGGCATTCGCCTACGCCCGGCGTGGCCAGCCAACCTTATACTGGCTACGGCGACCCCACCGGCGTCGCAAACCATTCGCAGAATCCCTACACCTCTCCAAGCCCCTACGCATCGCCGAGTCCCCATGCTTCCCAATCCAATATACCCCACCATGCTCCCTACTCCGAATATGCATCTCCTTCAGGTGGTATGAACCCTACGCCGGCCGGGTATGCATCGACCGCTGGCTTGTCTGGAAGAGGCTCAACGTACGCGAGGTGTGTGTCTGCATTCCAACCCGAAGCTCGTACTCGATTTGATGGCTTGGACGCAGTGACGACAGGAGCCCCTATGGTTCAAGCTCCTCAGGACGAGGGTTTCTCTCTGCAGGGCGAACCTCTGGCATGGGCAGGGGATATTCGGTAAGAGGTTCCTCGGAGGCTGTCATTCGTTACCACTAACACTCTTGGCACAGTACGAAGGCGCGCAGACACCTCCAGGACCCATGTTCACGAGAGGCGGCGGAGGCGTGATCGGCGTGCTGATGAACTCGAGCTCAAGCCCGGCGCAAAAGATCGGCTCGCTCCTGGACCCGCCGCCGCCCTCCTTCCTGCGGTCCGTGCGCCCGGATCTGCCGTATGAGCCCTTCGAGCCCGCGTCCCTCGCAAGCCTGAACGAGGACCTCGCTTCGGGGTTCCCGCAACTCCCGCCGCCGTCAAGGGCTGCACCGCACCCCTTCGCCACGCACGATATCGCCGAGGAAGACTGGCGGAGATTCCTGCATGACGTCAAGGCCGCGACCGCGCTCTCGAGCGCCACGGCTGGGGTGGCACCGGGGGACAGGAACGGCGGGCTCGTGAGTCAGTTACTCCTTCTTTTCTTATATGTGCGACCAACTCATGATTACGTGGTCATGAAGGGTTGATTGTTTCGAAGGGCATAGAGTACGCCACGAAGGACAGAAAGCACGGAGCGGTGGGCGCGCTGATCGGCCAGTGGAACGCAGTGAGCATCCTCTGCCTCCGGAGTCCGCGCACGAGTCTGACACGCATCCGCAGAACTTCTTCCACCCAAGGCGGGTGACGGTTGTCCTCGCAAGAGGCGCCGTGGCCTACAGCGGGTCCGACGGTGCGGGCCCACCGGACATGATGGCCTGGACCGCGGACGACGACTCGAGCTCGAGCGACGACGACTTCGGTGGCCGCGAGGCCGGTGACTACACCTCGGAGCGACGCGCGGCGAAGGAGCAAAGGCGTCTGGAGCGCAGAGCACGGAAGCAGGACCGGCGTGCGGAGCACAAGGCACGGAAAGAGCAGAAGAAGAACAAGCATGAGAGGTGGCGTTTGGTCATAGCTTACAAGCCGGTGCACGGGTATTGAGTCCCGCGTCTGCTGCTTTGCCATAAACGTTGTGCAGCGTGCGCCACCCATCCTAGCATCGGTGCGGTTTTGTCTTGGGGTTTGTGATGATTATTCATTACTGTCAGTGAATTCGTATATATGTGCGTGATTTGTCGAACAACTGAAGAGGTACTCGCCGCACGGAACTGTGCGACGCGCACGTGCATTTGCACTAGAACATATCACTGAAATTCGGAAACCATGGGAGGCTCCCGGCACCCAAAGTTCAACGTTCAACGTTCAACGCTAGTAATGGTGACAGTGACACCTACTAAACATGCCTCCCTATGTATTATCGGAACTAACGGTGGATCCGACGCACGCTCCAAGGCTAACCGCAAGAGTGCCATCAAGAGCTTGCCATCTGTTTTTGCTAAACTCCAATGCGCTGTATTCACTGCGTGTCGCGTCATGGGCATGTGACCGTTCCTGTCCAGATCGGTTCGGTACAATGTCTTGGCGCTTATTGTCAGTGCTGGACGTGGACTTGAAACTCATAACAACTGCGCAGATGGAATTTCACCGGGCCTATGGAGCAGAGACGCTGTCAGATATCACAACTATATACTAGTAGAGAATGCAGACGTACGCGGGTATACTGTCATCGCGCGACCGACTCGGGCCATCCTGATATCTCGAGGCCAAAATAATGCGGGAGATTCTTCCAGATCCGCTGGCATGCTTCCAGGTCTTTGTTGTTGAGACGCGTTGTGCAAGAAGAGCACAGGCTGAAGCCAATGCACTCTCCTGGGTCAAGGTAACAAAGTCAGGAACTGAAGCAATCAATATCGAGGGGTACCTCAAAGAGACACTCCTGCATTGCTCGATAGACGGTGTGGCGACAAGAGTCTTCGTTCGAACAGTCATCGTCAATTGCTCCTCCGAAGGTGTCCGAGAACACTTCCATTGTTGCCTGCAAGAGCCCAGGTCGGGCGGCGAGACATCGGAAGACGTCCTCTTGCGTCAAGCACTTGATATAGGAGTGGTCATCTGGAATCTTGTACACGGAAAGGCAGTCGATGACTGTCGTAGGGTGGTCGAAGACTCCACACGTACAGGAGAGGCAAAGCACAACCGGAAGAAGTGAGACTGCGCCGGTCAGATGTGCTAATTGAACAACTTGGAAGGCGTCTTCTGGCTTGTAAGAGAGCAGCGGGTGCGATTCGAGCTTCCCATGCGCGAGAGTTTCGAACGCATACAGGGCCTTGATCTTGAAGAGTGCGTCCTCGCGAACGTTGGTAATCTGATACTTGTGCGCCAGCCGAAGCAGAGCCGCAACGACGTCAAAGTCAGCTTGCCTGCCAGACCCCACTAGTCTGCAGTTATTCCTCGTCAGCCTATGAAGTTTCCGGGGAGCGAACCGAGTAGTTACGCACGTCGTTCTACCGCTGTATAAATCCCAGAGCACATGACGCATGTCATCAGCCGTGTCCGAGACCCGGACGACAGGACATCCCTCCAGAGTCTCTTCGCTGGCAGACGGCGGCACCGTGAACAAGTCGCGGAAGACTTCTGAGTGTAGCGAGAGCACGCTTCTATGAACTCTGAATGCAGTCTTCTCTGCAATGATGACTGTGTTGCCGTCATCCAGCCAAATCTTCTCGTCGCGCTCCGGGTCAGTCGCTGCCGCCGCCTCGGACCCGAACTCAGTGCATGTACGTTTGCGCAGGTTTGACGGCTCGACGGGCATCCTAGTGAAAGAGAGGTGGAAGTCAGGCATATGTTTCGCTGCCAAGCGCGAGGTTCGCCAGCAACGCAATTTGATCCTTACATTTTCAATGCGAGAGCTGGAAGATATCGATCAAATGGAGTCCTGATGATAACCGACTGACAGCGGGCTCGGACGACTCGGACGCCGCAGTATACTACTGCAAGTGACAATATTTCAGCAATACAGTGTTTTTGGATGCCAATTTTGTTATTGGTTTACCGTCAGGGGGGTTTGCCTAGTACTACCCAGGTCCTGGTGCAAATTTCCGTGGGTCGAGGTCGTGCCGTCGATGATGTCGGTTGGATGATTCAAGGGACGTGGCCACCGATGATGATGATGATGATGATGATGATGATGGATTCTGCATTTATCAACCGCAGCAAGCAAACAGAACGTGCTATCTGCGGGGGCGTTACGCGGTGTGGTGTTCATTCGGACTCGTCGCATAGGTTGGTCTATGAGCCTGTACAGTAGAAATAATGATAGGGAGGGGGAAAGGCATATTGTCCATACGAGTCGGCGCGTCGGGGTCTTCTCCTAGGGGCCCAAGCCGTGATTGTTCCCCTAGTGCACGCGAAGTCGTGTGTGTGGGGGTTGTCGGGGTAGTGGAGCGGCGTGTCGCCGTGCAGCCAGTGCCGCTCGCGGTCTTGTGCGTTGTCGCTGTCTTCGTCGTCTCGTCCGTCTCCGGGCTCGTCGTTGACATCTTCTCCCATCTCCTCCTCCTCCTCTCTCTCCGCCTCTCGTCACGTGGCCACCGAGACAGTAGAAGTTAGAACTAGTCCGGGCACGTGATCGTGCAGGTTGACGGTTGACCGGACAGTGTACAGTAGTAAGTATCACTACTATTCGCGATCATGATTGCAAAGACGTCAATTGGGATGGGCCTGTCAACGGAACTACACTTCATTTGTAAGGGTGATCGAGGTTCGTGAAATGAGTCTTCATTAACCGAGTAGAATTCAGGTGTAATTCAGGGCAGAGTGTTCAAATCACTGTATTTACTAGGACTGCTCGGATGCATGTATTATAGCGCCTTACAGGAATGGAAACTGAGGTTCATGTACATCACACTTGATGCGCTGCCAAGTCATCTATTCAGTAATGCGAGGACAACAATGATATGGCGTACATGAATACAATATAGAAAGATAACATTGCACCACTCTGTTGAGAAGACAGCCTCCCCATATCGTGACCTTAAAGAGCTTTGGGAGGGCGTCCTGGCAGACAGACTCCTGTGCTGTGCGTTCCCTGTCGCTCATCGCCTCTTTACACTTCCCAGAGAGACCCATAGCAAGCCAATCATCCTTTTCCAAACTTTCAAAGGCGTCCCAGGGCGGCAACCATGCCCGGGGTGGCTCATTCAGTTCGTATGAGTTCGATATGGTGTCTAAAGTCGTTTGACAATCCCACTCTCCGCACTCCACATACATCTTCAGGGTTTCCCGACGGACGGAACCAGCTGCTTGCGCAAGGTATTGCCCGTCAAGAATACAGCGTTCGACATCCTCGTTCGAGAGACGATATGACGCCGAGTAGCTCGCGTCAGACTACTTACCGAGGAGACTTCCCGGCGTGGCTTTGCGACAATAGTAGAAGGCCGGAAGGAGAAGTGAATTATCTCCGACGAGTCGTGCAAGGTGGAGAACCTGGAAACAGTCGATGGAGGGATCGATGTTCACGACGGCCGTTGACAACCTCGAGGAAGCTGTCGAAGTCTTTACGGTAGAACGCTTTGATGCGGCTCATTCCTTAGTCCAACACACGCTTAATCTGATACTTGTGTGCAAGGCGAACAAGAGAACTGACGACCTTGAAGTCAGCTTTCTTTTCTGGCCTAAATGATCTGCAAAAAAGGACAATGGGTTGATTCCATCAGGAGTTTATGAGAGACGGCATACTCGTTGCAGTAGTAGAGAACGAGCAATAAATGTCGCATGTCCGCTGCGGAGTCTGTCACGGCCACAACAGAACGGTCACCGCTGTGTTTTGCATTTTCTGGCTGAGGAATTGACAGCATATCGCGGAATGCTTCTGACTGCACAGACAGTACGCCCCTATGCACGCGGAACGCGGTCCCTTCCGCAACAATGTCAAGGTTACCGTCAGGAAATCATGCTTCTTGGTCTGGAGTGATCTCCCCTTTCTCCCCTTCTTTGGCGTTGTTGTTGTCATCAGTACGTGGTCGCTTGGATGGGTTTGACATAGCAGGTGCCAGTCACGCCGGCGGGCCCTGCTACTGCGGTCAAAGCGTATAGTTCAACTATCGTTGCTTTTGCAGTCGCAGCTACGGACGTACCGTGCGTTCGCGATGCGGAAGAGAAGTGCGAATTTTACGGTTCGCGGCGATGTAGAGTAAATATCGAAAGGTCGATAAACATAAACGCTAATAGTCAAGGCGTAGATCTGAACATGCGGATCGCCGAGACAGAGGAACGGGCGCCTAACGAATGATCGAAGCGGTAGTGCTCTTGGCGCCTAAGCTTAGGCCAGTGGCAGTCGCGCACTCCTCTCTCTCCTCGCCGGCTACATTAGCCTGCACAGACTCCCCTGCTGCTTGTTCTTCCTACCTCAAAATGGCCGACAATGGCCAGCCGGGAGAGAACTCGGCTCCTGAATCTCGCTCCGAGCCTACTTCGCTAGTACCGGACAAGGCGGAGACCCAATCTCAGCAACACGCTGAGCCAACCGACCTGCCCGCACCCCAAGCTCAAGTAGACCTCTCCTTTCCTGAAGAGAATGCTGCCGCTGCGCCGCAGAGTATGATTGCTGAGCGTCCGCTCAATGTCACGGACGCGCTCACCTACCTGGACTCGGTGAAGCTGAAGTTCCAGGACAACCCGGAGGTGTACAACCGCTTTTTGGACATCATGAAGGATTTTAAGAGTCAGATGTGAGTTTGCTGCGCAGGTTCACTGCACATACTCTGATTTGTGGTCGTGGCGAAGTATCGACACACCGGGGGTCATTGAACGCGTATCGAATCTTTTCCACGGACACCCTACGCTGATTCAGGGATTCAACACCTTCCTTCCCGCTGGTTACCGCATCGACTGCACAACAGACGCGCAGAACCCGAACTCCATCACGGTAACCACTCCGGCGGGGATTACGACTCAAACGACTCATGGCACGTTCGCCTTCGGCGGTAGCAGCACCCGTCCGGACGTTCCACCCGAGATCGAGCGAGTACCTGTACCCTCGCCTGTCCCCGACGTCAACCTGGAGCCGGCTCTTGCATACATCCAGCGTGTCAAGACGCGATACGCGAACGAGCCGGAGAAGTACCGGCGATTCCTGGAGATCCTCAATCCGAAGACGGGTGGCGGCGTCTCCGAATTGCGCGAGCTAGAGCATTGGGCCGTGGCATTCCTCTCGGCGGGGTACGCACAGGGCGAAGTCGTACAACGCCTGGGCAAGCTATTCTCGGACGCCCCCAGCCTGATGAAGGACTTCATCGAGTTCTTGCCGGACCGGCACATGAAGGAAGTCGAGCTCGCGAAGCTGGCAGAGCTGCAGGAGAGCCGGAAGGCGAGCACGCCAGCGGGCGAGTCTAAGTCTCGTAAAAAGGGCGAAGGATCGGCGTCCGGGGCCGGCTCGTCTGCGTCTGCGCCGCAGAAGAGGAAGCGGAAGGTGGTGGAGCGGGAGAAGGAGGACAAGAAGGAGAAGGAAAAGGAGAAAGAGAGCACGGCGAAGACTGTTACTAGCAAGGTACGAGAGTTGTGCGCATTGTTTTCTACCGACTGAAGATGAAGCAGTCGAAGAGGTCGCGGCCTTCGCACGCACAAGGCAGCGAAGCACCTTCGCCAGCCATCTCACAGCGAGTTGCTGCAGGCCCGTCTTCTCCGCGCCGCCAGCCTCCGGCTCATGCATCTCAGTCGCATGGGCATCACTCGCAATCTGGGCCAGCGATGCAGGCTGCGCCACCAATGGCAGTCGCTCCCCCTGTGCCGCAGCCACTCAGTCCCGCGGACGAGACGCAGTTCTTCGACCAAGTCAAGCGCGCTCTGGACAGCCGGGAGGCGTACAACGAGTTCCTGAAGCTCGTCAATCTCTTTACTCAGGACATCATCGATTCTGCACGACTCGTTCGTGACGTGCGCAACTTCCTTGGGGACGGCGAGCTCACGAACCGGTTCATGGAGATTCTCGGATGGGATGAGATGCGCGACGGGATCGCTGTCGCGGACGACGTGTGGACACGACCGATGGTTGCGCTGGAAAGGCCTAGTCGGAATCAACTCAATATCCGGTACGGTAGCTACCGCAAGCTCCCTCAGAACGTGAGTGCCTTTCTAGGTGGAGCCGAAATGAGACTTACATGACTGCAGGAGGTGAACGTGACGTGTTCGGGCCGCGACGAGATGTGCAAGTCCGTCCTGAACGACGAGTGGATATCGCAACCGACGTTCGCGAGCGAAGACACAGGCTTCTCTACTCACCGGAAGAATATATACGAAGAGGCTCTGCTCCGGAGTGAAGAAGAGCGCCACGAATACGATTTCTACATCGAGGCGATCAGTCGAACGATCGTTATGCTAGAACCTCTGCACAACAAGATCGCGCAGCTGAGCCCTGAGGAGCGCAACAGCTTTAAGCTGAAGCCGAATCTTGGCGGTGCAGGCAAGAGTGTGCATTTACGAGTATTGAAGAAAATCTACGGTCGTGAGGCTGGCATCGAGGTCTACCAAGCCATGCAAGACGTTCCCGCATTTTCTATTCCAGTAGTCCTCTCCCGCCTGAAGGTAAAGCACGAGGAATGGCGGCGGGCGCAGCGTGAGTGGAACAAGATCTGGCGCGAGGTGGATGCGCGGAACTACCACAAATCGCTCGACTACCAGGGCATCACGTTCAAAATGACGGACAAGAAGGCGATCACCACGAAGGCCTTTGTGAGCCAGATCGAAGCAGCAAGAGATGAGCAGATGGCCAAGCGCGCAGCACTCATTGACCCGCTGTTTGCGAGGACGCGACCGCGACATCAGCTGGAGTTCGTCGTTGAGGACATTCCCGTCCTCCAAGATGCCCTCAAACTCACACTCTCCTTCTTGGATCGCACTGGCGGCCAGATCAACGCTGCGGACCGAAAGAAGATCGAAACGTTCCTCCGGGCGTTCGTCCCGATCTTCTTCGTCCTGGACCCTGCGCAGTTCAACA
Source organism: Daedalea quercina L-15889 (assembly GCA_001632345.1). Lineage (NCBI taxonomy): Eukaryota > Fungi > Basidiomycota > Agaricomycetes > Polyporales > Fomitopsidaceae > Fomitopsis > Fomitopsis quercina. The sequence goes on from KV429086.1 coordinate 189,472, forward strand.
CCGCGTTTGTGGCGCATCACGTGTCGGGCGAGAGCGACATGGATGTGGATAGCACGACCGACGACTTAGATCCGCTAGCGATCGCACGCATGGGCAAGCGGAAGGCGAACGGGGTTGGCTCGGGCGGCGACCTGCGGAAGAAGCTGCTGAAGAGCGAGCAAGCCAAGTCGAGCAGGCGGACCCGCGCTCATGGCACGGGGTCTCCGTCTGTATCGCGGTTCGCTTCACCGGCGGCTTCAGATGCCATGCAGGTCGATAGCGAGGACCGCCCTCCAGAGCCGACTCCGTCAAGCACTACAGCTGCTGGACCGAGCAGTCCTGCCAATGAGAAGCCTTCAAGGCGAAGGTATAGCTTCTTCACGAACACCACGTTCTACGTTTTCTTCCGCCTGCTTGAGGTACGCAATGTCCCATCTGCGCGGAACATGCTTCACTCACGCTCGTTGTCAGTTGCTCTACTCTAGGTTGCTCTACTACAGGGACCTTGCGACCAGGATTGCGGAAGACCCTAAGGCTGTATCAAGGCCAAAACATGTCGTCACTGACCTTGGGAACCTACGCGAGCGAGCGACGAATGCACGCCATTTTTACACTCTTATGCTCGAGTCGTGCGAGAAGCTCTTCGACAATGAGCTTGAGCAGGTAGTTTTCGAAGATCAGTTAAGGTGGATGTTTGGCCCCCAGGTAAAACTACGCCTCCCAAGAATATGCGCTGTACGTGAACTCATCGGCGAATTCACAGAACGCGTACAAGATGTTCACCGTCGATCGTGTGGTTGGAGCCATCGTCAAGCAGGTAAGCAGCCGTGCTGTTGTTGCGGGTTATTGTATCAACCTCTCTGTAGGTCCAGAACGTTTTGAGCGATGCGAAGAGCCAAGAGCTCTTTGAGTTTCTCCGCCGTGATCGAGAGCTGGCATCGCCCACAACTCAAGACCAGATCAATGCACGACGGAACACAGAAAGGGTGGTTGGGCCTGATGAGAATATCTTCAGGATAGACTGGGTAAGACATCATGTGAGGCTATTGCGCTGCATGTTTACAACATCGATTCATTTCAGCTTCCCGAGAGCAAGACAGTTACCGTGCAATTGTTCGGCAAGGACGACTCGAGGTTCGTTGATTCAGAAGCCCTCACTGGACGATGGCAAGCATACGTCCAATCATTCGTGTCGGTGAGTGTACTGCTGGTCATCGACGCGTGACTCGGTTGACTCTACTTCTAGGATGAACGAACACAGGGTGTACCTGCGCGAGCCGGTTCGAAGCGACCGTTCCTGCGCAAGTAAGTCCATTTGCAGAACAAAATCATGAGCTTAGTGTTTATATGGTCACATGTAGATCGAGACTCCCGACAGCTTCCACGAATGAGATGCCTGATGTCGTTGCGCGTGGCAGTCTGGAAATCAAGGTCTGCGTGCGAACATACCGCCTCTTCTTCGTTTCCCATACGGAAGACTACCTTTGGCGTATCGTTGGCCCCGAAGAGCTTTCCGGTGCACGCGAGAAGGCGCGGACGCAGAGTGGGAAAAGACGACAGTGGCTTCAGCAATTCGTTGGGCAGCGGGAAGAGCCAGAATTGAAACAGCGGAAAGAGCAGGGTAATCCTGCTGTGACTCCCCCTGCATCGGATAGCAAGAACCCGGCTGAAGAAAGCCAGCCGGCCCTGCAAAGCGACAACGAGCCGCCGTCTGCTACACGGGACGAGGCGAGTCGACCGCCCGGATCCTCGTGATACCCCCTATTCGTTTGCGGTATATCAGAATGGAACCATATTTGTGACACACCTGCTTGCTGTACTGATGTGCGTAGTCTACAGTAATACAATAAGCTACAATAAGTACCAGGTTAGTGAGCGATGTAACCTTGTTTATCTGCCCGCGCGAGCGCACACGTTGGTAGCGATGCCCCGCAATTCCTTGCTATGGCTGTGGCCGCGAGTAGAAACAATATGCAGACATTCATCACCCTGAGATCCATTGTAGTTGTGATTTGTGTCATGAGCGTCGCGATCTACGTCGGCCACTTGAGAGCAGTAGTATACGTATGCCAGGTAGCACCCCATATGAAGATAGCATGGACGCAAACTCAATATTAGAGTTAGGTAATCAGAATAGAAGTGTCACACAGGATGACATAACCGCCAAGCGTTCATCCACAAGCGGAGCATTGTCAAGCAAAGCAGGGAAAATGACGGTGATGGGTACGAAGCTAGGATCAACAAAAAATGGACACACTGGGAATTGAACCCAGCACCCCCCGCAAATCAACCTACGCAAAGCACCAGATGCTAAGCGGATGTGATAACCATCTACACCATGTGCCCATGCTAAATTGTGTTTATGATTTTTATAACACAGTCTTTACGGAGCCGCTGCGCGTCAGAGTAATTGCGCGGGGCTGTGGCGCGCCTCAGTACCGCGCGTGTCGGGGACGCAACGATGCGGACGACTTCCCTCTCGCCGCCATGTCTACCCCCGCCGCTGTAGAAGGTGCCCCTATCAAGATCGATGCCCCCAAGCCAGAACGTCCCGCGGCGAGCTCGCGTATGCCCTCCCTCAACCAGCTCGCAGCACGCATCAACCTGAACGCCGGCGCGAACCCGGCCCTCGCCGCCTCACGTCCCCGTCTCGCCGCTGCGCTGCTCCGCACATCTTCTCAGTCATCTCTTTCGTCGTCGACCGCTGCGTCGACGACAGACTCGGTCACCGTCAATCCACCCGGATCGCGCTCCGTCTCGCCCGCGACACTCTCGACGTCGCCTCCGGGTAGTTCCTCCAGTACACCCGCGCCCAGCGATGCAGGCGGCGGCGAGCAGCTCACGAGCGACACGCTAGACAAGCTGAACGAGGAGACAGAGGCGGCAGCGGCGGCGGCGCCGAAGAAGCAGAAGATGCCCGTCGGCTACAAGAACATTCCCAGCCTCGACGCCATCACAGCCCGGCTCGCAAAGGCGAGGACGCTCAGCGTCGACGGGACGGCAAAGCCTCCCGAGGCGGAGACGATAGAGGACCCCAAGACGCCTGGGTTGCGCATCAAGGCTCCAGAGCACCCGCTGGAGAACAAGTGGTGCGTATTACCCGTGTCGAGGACTCGCGTGTACTGAGCACTCTTACGACGCGCGCAGGACACTATATCACGACACAAAGTCCAACGTCCCCTTCACGCCCGCCTCTGCGCATCCGGCACGATCGGTCAACAGCGCGGGGGCGGACCCGCCGCAGAGCGCGACGCACTTTGCCGTGCCTGACACGGACGAGTACGAAGCGGGCCTGACGGTGATCGGTGAGTTTGAGACGGTGGAGTCGTTCTGCCGGTACTTCAACTGGCTGAAGCCGCCGTCGCGGCTGGAGCGGAACTCGAACTATCACCTGTTCAAGTCGGGCATCAAGCCGATGTGGGAGGACCCCGCGAACGCGGAGGGGGGCAAGTGGGTGCTGACGATGAAGAACAACGCGGCGCTGCTGGACCGGTGCTGGAGCTGGCTGGCGATGGCGCTCGTCGGTGAGGACCTAGACGAGGGCGACGAGATCTGCGGCGCGGTGGTCAGCCTGCGGAGCAAAGTGGACCGGATTCAGCTCTGGACACGGTCGAAGGAGGACGTGGAGAAGATCAACGGTATCGGGCGCAAGATGGTGAAGCTACTGGACGTCTCCGAGGCGGATGGGATCGGGCTCGAGTTCCAGGTGAGTATCTGTCCAATGGGGTGTGTCTGCTCCTGTTGACGGAATTCTTGGCGGGTAGTACAACAACGACGATCGTCCGACGCCGAACAAGTTCCTCGCGATTCAAGCGCTCCCGCAGACGTCCTTCCGGTCGTCGTTCCACGGCAGCAAGAACAGCCCGATGAGTGGACCGGGCGAAGGGCCAGGGCTGCCTGCTGCGGGCGCGCCTGGGCCTGGCGGAGCGTTTGCCGGCTTTGGTATTGGTGGATCTGGCGCGCTGGGCTCCGGCTGGAGAGGGAAGTCACGGTGATATACACGGACGCGGTGCATGCAAGTATGGAGGCCAGCCGGGATTGGATCTCAGCCGCAGTAAACCCAGAAGTATTTTTGCGATCAAAGTGCAGTGTACGTTGTGGTGTGTGATTCTCAATGCATTGAATCTGGTTCTTTCCCATCATTATCTCAAGGGCGGGGCTGATACGCGGCATCATGGAGGTGGTTGATCTAGTCTTTGGGACTGGGACTCCCTGCGCAACTATAACCAACTGAGACCTCAGTTGCGCTTTTGGAAAAGAAAGTGGTTAGTAATAAGCGATAATGCGCATCCATATTCACGCAGATGGTTGTACCGTCATGAAGATGTCGCTGAAGACACCATCGCAGACCATATACAGATCGCAGCCATCTACTCAGATGAAGGATGAGTCGGAGAGCATACCGATATAATTTACACATGGCTGAGCAAGAGTGCCTGAACGGGAGTGAGGTATCGACAATCCGTTGTGGTAGATATGACTGCGTTAACTCAGGTCCATCATCGATGTTTCGTAGCATACAGTGTCATTTTATTCCCTTTTCCTTGAAAAGTCGCTATGAGGAGACACATCTTTCTGATTCTGCACCACGTCCCTCAACATGACCAGGAAAGAAGGCTACATCATTCCCAATTTGCGCCCAAACCTGCATGTGAACTGTTCCACGCAAGTAGAATAGATTCAGGATACCAGAAGCAGGTTATTGTCCCAGCGACGTGCTTCTCCCGTCGAGGAGGTTTGAGCCTTCCGAGCTGCTAATGGCGCATGATAGTTGAAGTTCGAGAGTTCCGTACTGACCATGACACCAGCTTACTGGGTGATGACATAACCTGTATATTGACTTGCAGAGAATAGCATCTCCTTATGGCACTGCACAATGGAGAGACTAGAAATACTTAAATGAAGCGGGAACTGTAATGATTGACCGTCCTAGTACCTACTGGTAACGTAGTACCGCAGGGACCACTGGCGCGTACTGGCGCTTACTTATCGTTCGTTACTATATCGGAAAATGATCTTCAGTGGCATTGGGTCCCAGACGTCGACCATCGTGAAGAACATACTCTGCCAAGCTCCCTAGTCGTTGCCAATAACAACTACATATCGCTCTCGCACCTCGCGGGCATTGCGAATTTTGTGCGCTGTCCCTACCACTCCGTTCAAGGCTGCCCTATTATGCATAGGTTGCTAGTATCTACTGTTGAACAAGGAGTGGTGTGGCGCAGCTGGAGGCAAAACTGCAAAGGAGCAAACAAATACTCCAATAGAATAGAGGACTTACAAC
>KV429087.1:3431-63718 GCA_001632345.1 Daedalea quercina L-15889
TTTGAGCGGACTTAGTAATACAATTCGTAATACTGATTGCTCAGCGTGCCCCCCTGGCACTGGACGCTGAGTGAGCAGGATAATATTCGACTTAATTGTTGAGCAGGCCTGATGAGCTCTATAAAAGAGCGAAACAGGGTGGTCCTGGATTCTCCAGAACCTGTCGCCTACCTTCGCTCCTCCAACGCTCGCTGCGCTCGCGTTGTCGTCGCTCCACCTAACCTAAGCATGGGGGCATCTTCAAGCCCAGTCGCGTGCCGGGATTTTGACGGCACACGGGCATTTGATGTCCAAGAGGGCAGGCTTGATGTTTGATGGATCCGCGGCGATGCTTGGAAGTCGCGGGCAGAGGTGGAAGGGGCGGATGCACAGGGCAGTGGACACGTTCGAGGCCAGACAGGAGGGCGGCGATGACTCACCACATCACATGGTCTGCCTGCCTCTGTGCCCTCTCCCTCTCTCCCTGCCTCCCCTCACCCATCCTACATCCACAACAGTGCTCTTGTAGCGCTGTCGCCGGGCGTCGTTGAGCGGCCACGCAATGGTCTTGAGACGTGTCTTGAACGCGTCTCAGGTCACGCGTGCGCGTTTCCCATGGAAGGGCATCGCGGCCGAGCAGAGAGGCTCAGCCGCGTCGTGTTATGGTGGTTCGGGGCGGCGACGCTGCTTGGACGCGTCTGCGGCCGCTCGTGCTGGCGCGTTCGCGCACATTCCTCGCGGGTTTCTTGCGGTCGGGGTCCGTGAGGTCGCCTGCGAGGTTGGGGGGCGTTCGGAGCGGCGGGCGGTGGTGGGCGGGTCTAGGGGGGCGGTGGGAGAGGGCAGGAGAGGGCTGGCGCACAGCGGGTTCGTGCACGTGTTGCGCGGCGTCCCCGCGCGCGTTTCGCCCCGGCGCGGTCGCGGTCGACGTCGTGGGGGTCGGGGGCGTCGCTCGCGGCCATTTGGGGGCATTTGGGGTGGCGGGCGGCGGCGGGCGAGTGGAGGAGGGCGGCGGCGGGCGAGTGGAGGAGGGCGGTGGGAGAGGGCAAGAGAGGGCAGAGAGGGCGGCGGGAGAGGAGGCGCGCTGGCACTTACCGGATTAGGAATCGCCGCGGGCGCTCCGCGGGCGTCTCCCGCCACCCCCGGCGGGAAAGAATGGTATAGTTGGGTGTTTCAGAAGGAGCTCGAGATGAACCAGGCGAAAGGGAAGAAACGCGTACGATCGCAGTCGATGGCAGTAGTTGAACGGGGCGCGAAAGCACAAAGGCGGGGCTAGCGGGCGATGTACTCCCGAATATGGAACTTGTAACTAATCTATTATCTTATCAATGTGGTTGTGGTCAGTCGAGTGTTCGGGGGACCGCGCTAAAGTTTCGAGACCTGAGAGCCATATTTTCCCGTATGGTTGCCCCTCGTGTTGAACCCACGCAAGAACGTGAACTCAGCGAGCGGAACATTCAATAACACTGGTACGTGACATTTTTGCATGCACACACGATATGACATCAGGTGCGACGTCTCGGAGCTCAGTAAAGTGGCACTTATCAGCCAGGTCTCGATGCGTGTGATGTCCAGATACACCTACTGGTACGCAGCGAACTAAAAGACTCGTACGTTCACAACGCACCACAAGAGCATGTTCGGCGAGCAGCATACAAGCACGATCGACATTGTCTCCGACTCAGTGAGTACGGCCTCGAGTCCAGCAACGCCTCGAGTCATGAATGGCCACATGGATTTTGCAACGGAATGGGGAAAGATCTCGATACGTATTCGAGATGGGGCCAAGCCATGGCGTGAGGGTGTCCTCGGAGTAGTTACACACGGCTGCGATGGCGTAGGTTGGGAAACACAGCGCAAACGTCGTGAGACGCAGGCGAGCTATTGAGTACAAGAGTTCCCTGCCCAAGCTGTCACCTGCATGCACCATCGTGGGTGGTCCGCACACCCGGCCCATGCCTGAACTAGATGGCAGCGCCTTCGACCTGGCATAGTTGTAATCGGAGAGCCCTAATCTGAGGTCTGTCCTACGCCTGGCATCGCTCGGACACTCGAACGGCAAGAAGCCAAGGTCGTGTACGGGCTTGGCACGGCCAGACGCCGCATGGCCTGGAAAAGTGAGAAGGTGAGGTGAACGCAGCCATCTCGTACCATGCATTGACCACGTCCATATTGAAGCGTCGAGCCGATAACGCCTTCAAGGGGAGCTGCGCACACCATCGTGTGCCCCTTTGCATACACAAGGTTGGGGGCCAAGGGATACACTGAAGTCGATGGCCCGACGTTGCTCGATGTACGAGAGCAACGCTGGGAACGCAAGGAGGTAGTCAAGGGCATCGCACTGTACATCTCTGATTGACATACTTAATGACACATCTGCTTTTCGCTGTCGGTCCAGCGGGATTACATGTATGCACTCGATTTCGCCGGAGCAGACCCACGTTCCGGCATACAAATTCTCGAAATCACCGATATGTACACGGGTTTCCTGCAAGGATACGGACAAGGAATCGACGAGCCAGGCTTGAAAGGGGTCCGCAACGATATTAAAGACACGAACTCACGCATATGCGCGTTCTTCGAGCCCGTTCTCGGTTTGTTTTTGCTGAGCTGCGAGGGCGCATCGATGCGGCGCCGGCAAAGGAACGGCAGAAGCGCGAGAAGAAGGAGGACTGGACAGAGCGACCCGAAAAACGAGCCAGCCGGCCACCAAGGCGGTCTTTGTGAGGCCTTCGTGCGGATCGACGGTGTGCAGATCACGGAGAAGTGGATGCGGCGTGTGGATTGGCACGCATGGCGGAGGTGAATTGTGCAGGCCAGGCGTGTCGGAGATTGGCAGTGACAGTGAGCGGCCGCATCGTGGGCGGCGAGTCCAGACGTTGAGGGGCGACAATTACGAGATGGGAGAGGAGGAGGAGGACGAGAGGGCGAGATGGGCGGAGATCGATGGGGAGGACAAGCGTCGGAGGTCGATATGTACTTATACCGGTCTGCCCCTCGATCGTGCTCGTGCCCGTGCTCGTCTCCGCTCCGCCTGCGCCCCGCTCGTGTCGCCTCTGCCTGCTTGGTCGCCGTACCGTTCGACGACGAGGCCGCCGACTGCGGCGTCGGACGCTGATAAAGCGTCGCTGGCCTGTCGCGGAGCTTCCGATGACACGACCCTGCATGACCTTCCCGCTTGGTGCCCAATTCGGGGACGGCGGCTCCTCCCTCCTTCTCACTCTCGCCGTCCTCGCCCTCGACCTTGCCCTCTCTTCGCTCCTCGCCCCTGCCCTCGCACCCCCCAGCGCCCACGATGCTCCTCACCATCCAGCGCTGTCCAAAAACAGGTACGTCCAGCGCTGCCCCACACGCTCCTGCTGACAGACAGACGGATCGCGCCGTCCAGTCCCACCAGATGTCCTCCTCTTTCCGCCCACCTTCATGCGCTGCTTCCCCCCCGTCAGGCTCCTCGATCTCAACCTTGATGTCCTCAGGGCCATCGTCTCCTTCGTCCCACCCACAGACGCCATGAAGCTCGCCCTTACATGTCACCACGCCTACGACCTAGCCATGCCCCGCTTCCTCTCCGAGGTCGTCCTCGGCGGCACCTCCATGGACGGACCCAAGCAGGTTACGCTCTTTTGTAGGTGAGCTGTCGGTTCTGGTCTTGGGCCTTCGTTGCGGCGCCGACGCTTCGATATCAACGCTCTTCTCTTCTTCATTTCTGCTATTTGCAACGTCGTTGCCGTCAACTGCAGCAGCAGCGATGCCGAGTCTCCACGTGAGGTCATGGGCAGCTCGGACCGCGGCGTGGTGTGCGCACATTCGCTACCATGAAGCGATGTGTCCAGGTCGCCATGCGATGACTGACGAGGCGACCCTCGACTCTGCGCCGTATTCACTTTACACTGGCACGCGGACAGGCTCAGGTCGATCTGCTCGTTGCTGTCCATGAGCTTTCACCCGACCTCTACTACCTCTGTGCTCGTTCTGTTCGAGGGGACGAGCTGCGCGACGCCCAGCCAGCCATACGTGGGGCTCAGGGACCCCGTATTGCATGCGGCCTTAGACCGCCATGGCAGACGCGCCCGTTCATGATCTCATCCGATGGATTCGGAGCTGCGTTTGGCGCACTCGGTCAGCTAGAGGTCAAATGTGTCGGATAGAGTTCCTTATAGCGCGCAACGAGGGTGGTACCCGCGGAGACCGCGTGGTACGTGCTGGAGCTAGCCATCGAGAGTCTCTTGCGCGCAGGCCCCGAGAGCAGACGCGAATGGGCGGGGCGACGCCCTCTGCACGAACGGAATATTCCACCACGCATCTTGCAACTGCAGATGCCTACTGTGCATACATATGCCCTCGCCGCGGCGTCCGCGTCTGCCGCTTCATCTAGGCGTCCTTCTTTTCTTCATTCATCCCATTTGTGACGCCGTAACTGTCACCCGGAGCGGCAGCTAGACCGAATATGCACCCTTGGTCTCTAGAAGCCGGCTCGACCGAGTTGCTTGTTCTGCACATCCTGTTCGCCGATCTGAAGATAGCCGTGCATACGGTGCCAGTGTGAGCGTGACGATCTCGAGACTCGGAGCCCTATCTTACTCTCAACACTCGAAGCGATACGTGCCATGTCTCATTCAGCGGATTCTCTCGGTGCGGTCTTCGCTTCACAAGGTCTTGAACGGTGTTCTTAGCTGTATATCCCTCTTTCCGAAGGAATCGGAGCTAGATTCGATATGGTGGGTCAGCTGGACACAGAGTTCCATGGTACCTTGATTGAGTTCCGCAAGGCGCGCATCCACGATCTTATGCTTCGGAGCGCGTCTCGCAGTAGACGCGTCCTCCATCGCAAGGATGTCTATTGTGACTTGGTCGTCCCCGTGCAGGTTACAACGGAGTGCATGGCGTGCACTCTATGCTCTCTCCTAGTCCGCGTTCATAGCAGAGGTATGGTAGCTGACATGCTCGCGCCAGATATATGCTTGCCGACCTACAGAACCGTATTCGCCACCTGCGCGTGCTCGAAATCGAGGAGGGCGCCTTCGTCAGCACCGGAGAAGAGGAGGAGGAGGGCGCGTGGGTCGCCGACTTCAGCTGTGCGGCGATCCTTGCCGATATGCTGCGCGAGGCAACTAACCTACGTCGCCTCGCAATCCGCGACCTCGAGCCGCTGTTGCAGCACCAGCCTGCAATCACCGAGGCGATGGCGCACCTCTCGCGACTGCGCGAGCTGAGCTTCTTCCTGATCGGCAAGTGCACACTCGAGATGCTCAAGCGCACGACGTGTCTCCCCCACCGGCTCGAGTTCGGTATGTGGAAGGATGGCCCCCGCGTCGCGGGCGACACCGCCGCGTTCGACAGGTACGCACCCTGGCTTCACACCGTCAACCTCTGGCAGTGCGCGTGCCTCCTCGAGAGCTTTGGGCCTGAGTACGTCGGCGAGGGCGTCCGTGTGCTCGGCCTCGGCGGCCGCGTGCCCCTCCTCTCGACCGTCTGCCGCGAGTTCCCAAACGTACGGACGATCACGTTCGCACCGGAGTGCTCCGTCGAGGAGGAGATCCCCACGGCCAATTGGACGAGCCTCGATCACGTCGACACCAGCACTCCCCTCCCATTCTTTTTGTGCACCGTCCGGCGCCTCGACCTCCGCTACGTCCTCGGTGCGGCGCAGACTCGCTTCAGTAGGACGCAAGTCATTGACAGGACGGTGCGCCTTCTGAGCCAGACGAAACCCGTCGTGCTCTCGTGCAAGATCGACGAGAAACCTGGTGATAATATCGTGGAGCGGATCATCCCCACGCTCGCGCAGGTCCGCTTCCTCGAGGTTGCCTACACTCCAGCGGAACCCGATGCTGGAGCTAATGCTATGTCCCCGCCGGTGCAGAGCGTGAATCACTGGACGGTGAGTTTGGTTAGCGCGAGCTTGCTGTCGTCCGCGCTGGGAGGGCGACGTCTGACTGCGTCTGCAGGGCGAGTTCTTTCGTCGCTTTGAGAAGGTGCCCCTCATCGGCCTCGCCCTCGCGCTGTGCACAGACCCTGTGAGCTTCGGCCGGAACGTGCACGAGACAGCGCGCCTCGCCGCGATGCAGATACCGACGCTCAAGTTCGTCAGCGTTGGCGTGCTCCCGAAGAGGGAAGGGTCTAACGTGCCTGCGCCGATGTACTTCAGGGTGCAAATATGCAAAGCCCGGGAGGTGGTGTTAGAACGCCTCGCGAGCGACCAGGGCGAGCGTCTCCGTAACGAATTACGCATGATAACGCGTCCCACCGATGCCTAAACCTGTGCGTATCATTTTTGTTTCTCTCCATCCGTGGCTTATGCAGACCTTGCAGAGAACGAAGACAGTGCCGGACGATTTATACACGCTCTCGACGCACGGAACCTCCATAAGGAGGATGCTACGATCACTTATGTCTCTTGGATAAAATAGCTCAGCGATGGGCCCTTGCTATCTTATCACTCAATATCCCCCGTCTTGTACGCTGCTCGAGGATGTATAGTGTTGTACAGTATTTACCTACCCGCTCTGGCTGTCACATTTCTTGTCGCCCTTCGTTTTGTGTACTGTCTGCGTGTATCTCTCTCCCCTTGGTACGAGTTGGAGCGTACTCTAGATGGCGATGATTTTACTAAGACACGAGCGGACGTGTATGAGCTGAGGGCCGTCGACTTCACCCTCACTAGAGCCGGAAACAACCCCCGACCCAAGTGCAGAAGTCTCGCCATAGGAAGTGTCTGAGGCCTCACCAACATACTAAGCACTGTCTCTAACGGAGCATATGTGATTATGTGCTGCGCTGGAGAGTAGGATTATAGACAATCTGTGTGATATGTGCTGGTCTCAGGCTGTGTACTGCGAATACTTGAGTGGAGAGGTCTGTAGGTGGCGGCAACGGCGGTCCGGCGCGCCCGCTGCTGCACGTGGCGGAGTCAATGCGCGAGTGAGCAAACACGAGCCAAACAAACGTTCCCTTCGCTCATCGTCGACGACGACGCCGACGACGTCCAACACGATGCCTGCCCCCTTCGCTAGCCCGCATGCTGTACCGGTGCCCCTTCCTGCGCTCTACCTCTACCCTCTGAACGACTCATTTGTCCCGAAACACATCTCGCTTGTTAACAACCAGCGCGTCAAGATCGGTCGCCAGACGAACGCGAAGACTGTGCCCGCCGAACGTAATGGATTCTTCGACTCAAAGGTGCTGAGCAGGCAGCATGCCGAGGTCTGGGAGGAGGGCGGGAAGGTGTGTTACGCGGTGGACGGCGCGTTCGATGTGTTCTCACTTATTTCATCACACCCACGGCCGCGTGTAGATTTACATCAAGGACGTCAAGAGTTCGAATGGAACGTTCATCAACGGTGAAAGACTTAGCCCTGAAGGGCTCGAGTCTGAGCCATTCGAGCTTAAATCCGAAGACATCGTCGTACGTTTCCCATCCGACGACAGCATATACTCCGCGTGTTGAAGCAGGCATGTCGTACATCAGGAATTCGATATTGACATTGTCGGCGAAGACAATAAGACAATTATCCACCACAAGGTCGCCGCACGGGTCCTCTGCGTATTCACGGAGCAAGATGCCCAAGCAGCTGCAAGAGCAGAAGCTCAACAGAGTCCTCCTAGTTACGGCGCCGTCGCAGGGCAGGCACCCGCAGGCGGCGGTTTCAGCTTCGCGGGGCAGCAGCAGCCCGCCACTAATGGTGTTCCTGGGCAACAGCGCCGCCCGTCCATGCCGCAGGGTCTGGTGGGTATGGGTGGCATGGGCGGCAACGTGCGCCCGCCGGGCAAGAGCGGGCTTTCGTTCGACCACATCCTTACGCGCCTTCAGGGCGAGCTTCAGAAGAGCAGAGATACGGGTGCGGAGTTGCACTCCCTTACCAGTGCCATGAATGAGATTCACGATACTCTCGGAGGCAACCTGGTGCGTACGCTATCATTCTCTGTCACTAGTGTCGAAGCTCAGGTTCTTTTTATCTTAGCCGCCTAATCTCCCTCCTTACCCCTCAATCCTTCCACCCGTTATGCCGCCGCAGTCACAGGCGCCACCGGAGCCGTCGCAACAGCAGACGCACGATGCCAATGCTCTCAGCGAACTCCAGAACCAACTCCGCGAAACGCAAACGTCGCTCGCGACCCACGTCGAGAAGATCAGGACGCTCGAAGATATGCTCGCGGAGCAAGACGCTATCAAGCGCGAGGTCAACTCCATACGTGAACTGATGGAGGAGCGCAGGCGTGAAGTCGAGGTGCTTAGGAGCTTGAGCGTGCGGAACTGGCGGCACGAATCACAGTCCGACGACCATTACATGTCCGACGATGACGATGCGCGAAGCATCAACACAGTCGTCGCACACGAGTTGGAGAGAGTAGACGAGGAAGACGAGGAGCAACTGGCGGTGGAGGAAGACGTTGAGCGGAGGAGGCGGAGAGAAGAGCTTGGCCGACCGAGGACGCCAGAGCCGACTGGGATGGGTATGGCCGAGGACGAGGAGGAACAAGAGCAACGGGATCGTCAGCGAAACGCGGAGCGGTCGCGCTCGCCATCACCATCTCCAGCAGCAGCTGCCACTGCCGCTCCTGTTCCCCAGCCAGCACCTCCGGCCGTTCCTGACGACCTCACGGAGCGTCTCAATATGCTCTCGAAGCAGCTCGAGGCCGCGCTTGAGTTCTCGCGCTCCCTCGAGGCGCAACACTCCATGGCCCAGACAACTATCCAGATGCTCGAGTCGAAGGTCGCTTCACTCGAGGGTCTCGTTCACGACACCCACTCGCAGGTGCAGACGCAAGCTGAGGTGACTCAGCAGCTTACCGAGGCCGTCAAGGCCGTTCAATCGTCGCCCAAGCCTCCGTCACCCACACCCGACGATGACCGTACGCGCGAACGAGAATCGCTCACGGAAATTGTCAACGAGTGGAAGAAGAGTGTCGAGGGCCGGTGGACCGGCGTGCAGGAAGAGTGGACAGAAGAGCGGGAGCGGCTACGTCGTGCGCGAGAAGAGTGGGAAACCCGCATGCGCGGCCTTGAAGACGGCTTCGGTAACGCCGTCTCAAAAGTTGAATCCAAGTTGGCAGCTCTATCAACACTACAGAACCAGCAGGGACTTCCGAACGGTACGTTCAAGCACAGCGGCGGATTGGTCACACCCCCGAGCCCTAGAAGCCTGTCGGCGGAATCGACGCGACCGCGGCAACGGAAGAAGCGGACGAGCACCTCGCGCGGGCGCACGCGGTCGCGGTCGACATCGGGAGGCAGCCAGGACCAGCAGCCGGGGTCGTCAGCGTCGTCAGTCTCAGATGCAGGCTCGTTTCCCGACTCGATCGGGCGCTCGTCGTGGGCGGTATCGGATGCGTCGAGCGCGACGGACATGGAAACGCACCACCTGGCAGAGATGGCAGGCAAGTTCGGGCTCAGTAAAGACAAGGGTGGGCGGACGCTGCAGGGTATGCCGTTCCCCTTCACACCGGAGTCGTCGGTGTTGAGCCACCCTATGAATCGGTCTGACGCACCCTCTGGCACGGCAACAGACACAGGCGCGCGGACGGACGCGGACACCGGCACGAAGGAGACCGCGAGAGAGATTGTGAGTGCCATCCCCGGGTATTATCCAGGCCTGCCTCTGATGTCGGAACCCGGACGCGACCAGCCACATTTCAACAATCTCTCGACGGCGTTCGGCGTGCTGGTTCTCAGTGCCGCGGCCGCGGCAGTCATATGGAGAGTTAAACCGGATGGATCGGTGTAGGATTGCTCTGGCGGTGCTGTCGCTGTCGTCTTCGTTGCACGCAGTTTCGAAAAGATCGGTCCCGGTTCGTCGGAGGCACCTGTATCGTCATGACTTATGTGCTCGTAACCCCTACCTATACGTCTTCTCGACTAAGTACTTGCCTCATTGTCTCGTTGTCTATGTTTACGACTTGGATTCCGATCCTTCACTTATCTCGCCATTTGTCTCTTTGTACCGACGCTCGTTGCCGACAGCTCTCTCCACATGTATATACTTAGTCCATGTCTCTTTTCCTCGTCTATTTAATCACGACCCGTTACGACCACTACAGATTCATCTCCTCCCATGATTCGGCGGCGGTTCCTGTCGATTTGTCAAACTCTCAGTGCGATGGCTGACCCCAGAACGTCGGATTCAGTCTGTGTGGTGGCGCGAGCATGCGGATGTGCCTTTACCCGGCCAGCGCACATTCTCACAGATCGTCGACTTCGGCAGGATCAACACTGCTCTTCTCTCCTGCGTCGTACACTCTCAATCGCGAGACCGTCGTTGTCCAAAACCAGAGCTTGACCATACAGTTCGTTACAAGAATACTAATGGAACCACACTCGAGGCCATTTGGCGCTGCGGAACGCGGCGCCCGACTGCCTGGTAAATGGCAACCGGTTGATCAGCGACCGCTGTACTCTGTGGCTCTGCCGCGACTGTCAACCACATTCTGTGGATGGTGAGTTGCGGGCGAGGATCCCTGCGAGGTGCTCTCTACCTTATTTTTGCGCGGCCCCAGCCGTGCAGGTAAGTTAGGGTTCGTTGTGTGCGCACGCGACCAGCACGCTGCCGCCAGAGGTGCCATTGACGTCTGCCACTTGGGGCGCTTCGGTCGCGCCCTTGCCCCGTTCTCTCTGCACAGCTTTGGTACGTCGGTCCTCACAATGGTTGTGCATACTTAGGACAAGACAGTCATACACAGTTCACAGTGCAGCGCTGTCCAGAAGTGCTTTCATCTTCAATCTTTGGAATCACAACTTTATTCGGTGCTATAGCAGTGCCAAGGCACAATTGGGAACGGGAACGCCTAGTGTGCGTCTAAGATTGATGCGTACATCCGCATCGACTGACTGTCCACGCTGTATATACAGCAAGCTATACGGAGATGCACATCCTCTCACTCGATCTTGATGTCGTGCACGTCATCCTCTCCGAGATCCCGCCCACGGATGCCCTCAGTCTTTCCCTGACCTGCCGCGCTGCCCACACCGTAGCTTATCCCCGTTTCCTCTCCGAGGTCGTCCTGGGGCATCCCTGGCGGCGCTCGGGCCCGGACCGGCTCCTCCAGTTCTGCACGTCCATGCTCGCTGACGCCGCCTTGCGCGTGCTCTACCTCCGCGAGCTGACCATCCACAAGACCGCCTTCCAGCCGAAACGCACCGCGTCCCCGCACGGGATCCTCGACTCCGCCGCGATGGCGTTCCTTGCGGAGGTGCTCAGGTATGCGGTGAACCTCCGCAGGCTCTGCATCCACGACACGGAGGAGCTCCTCGCGACGATGCCCGAGTTCCGCTGCACGCTCTCCGCGCTCCCTGGGCTCCAGGACGTCCGGCTCCTTCATGCGGGCACGCGTGCGCTCGAAGTGCTCATCGCGTTCGTTAGCCAGCCCCGCCGTCTCGAGCTCGACCTCTCTGGTCTCCCTGTCGACATGGAGATTGTACCGTACTATCCGGCGCAAAGGATAAGCAACCTCATGGAAAACCTGACCAACTTGAAGCTGTCGCGCGTCACGGGTGTCGCCCTCATGATTCGCCCCGAGCACGTCTGGCCCAGGGTGCAGCAGCTGGAGATCTTCGGGGACTTGCAGAGCCTGGCGACGTTCGCACCCGTGTTCCCCAACCTGCGCCACCTGAGCCTCGTGTGCAGCTACGTCGAGGACGTCTTCACCCAGGTGACTTGGCCGGATCTCGACCATGTATCGACGTCCTGCCCCATCCCGCTGCAGGGCCCGGTCCGGAGGCTGGAGCTCATGTACGACCTCGACATCCTGCTGGACTCAATGCCGTACTCGGTCTGGGCGCCGGGGACGATGTCGCTCCTCCAGAAGACGATGCCTGTGGTGCTCGCGTGCTCGCCGAATATGCAAATCCTGCGATACATCGCGAACGTGGTCACGAGCGTGCGGGTCCTCCAGATATTAGCGTACCAGTCGATCCATCCAGACAACGCGGGCGCCGAGGACGTTGAGGCCTGGCTTGTGAGTGCCATTTCCTATCCTAATCCCTTGTGAGCTCCGCATGACTCACCCCGTGTCCGCGAGAAGAAGTGTCACGTACCGGTATTGACCAATGTTCCGCTCATCGGGTTCACGTTCCTCCGCAGACTCAGCAAACCAATTCCCGCTTCGGAATTAGCAAGGCTCGTTGGTCTGGTGGCGTCACAGATACCTTCGCTCAAGTACATCGGCTTCAACCTGGCTGCTTGCGGCAAGGGCCAGTCGCAATGGAATGAGTGTGAATACACGTGGTACAGTGTCGGTGCCAGTGAACCCCGGGTAGGAGAAGGGGTATCAGACCCCGCTGTGATGGAGTTATCTGCGCAAGAGGGCGCCATCGTGCATCGTCATTTGCTTGAGACAGAGCGGCGATAAAACGAGCCCATCGCTGTCTTTCTTGTCATTAACTTGTACGTCGTTCCTGGAGCTGCACTCTCGGCCGTATACTAATCAAATACCTGATCAACAGAGCTTAAGATCTGTATCGTAATAGGTACCGCCCGTATAATTCAGACCCGCCTCATACGCGTATTCGTTTTGGAACCATTGCGTCTGAGCCAAGGTCGCCATCTTCAGGCATAAGGAACTGCGTAAGTCAGCATTACGCCCGTTCAGCCTCGCCACGTTAGTATCGCCAGTCGGCATGCTATCGATACATGCTCAGTGTAGGCGCCGGGTTACATTCCACTAGCGCCGAGCTTTTGTGCAGCACAGACTTGTCGAGGACGTATGTCCTCAGCTCGTGGTACTTATAATCCTTTGTCTTCCCATTTACCTGTTTCGTATGCATCAGGTATTCATCACATGTTTCCTCTACCACATCTTCACCGCGGGCAAATCAACTTGTTCGGACTCCGAAAATCCATAGAACACTCAGGCTGGTGGAGAACCTTGACGGAGCACGTTCGGAGTTCAAAGATTCCTATCATACGCAAAATTATCCAATGATCTACGACGCGTGCTCAGACAATGAAGCATTTTCTTAGCATGTTCGGTCAAAATCCCCGAAAATTTTGAATTCTCCGGTGAAAATTCAACCTTTTCGGGGCTGTATTGCGCCCCCGAACATGGCCACTAAAGGTTCTCCACCGCCTGCTTTGTTCTTAGGATGTTCGGAGTCCATACAAACTGATTTGCCCGCGGTGCTTACAACTGCCTGCCACTCGGTGGAGCGGGCACCTTTTGGTTCTACGTCATACATGCTTACTCATTACGCTTACGTCCTACATCTTTACAGCCCTTCGAAGAGATCATGAGCAACGCACTCTGGCGCATGCATAACTAGTGTAACAGCATCCTTGAAGGATGAAAGATGTTTACGCCGTAAAAGTACCGAATCCCATACATCAAAATACTATAAACTACCTTTGCTGCACAGTAGCATACTGAGAATCTCTGCGGCGTGAGTTTGAGGAGCCACAGGCAAGTATCCGCCGAACCCGGCTTTCATTCAGCTGAGGAAATCTGGATGTGAGCGGCGATGGCAGAAAAAACACGCTCGCGCCGTATCATATACGAGACGTCGGTGTCGAGTAGGCAGCGAGGCAGTGAGGCTATACTTCGCGTCGCTTGCCGTGAGCCAGAGACACGGAGGCTAGAATGTTCAACTCCTTGCTAGCATGCGTTAACCAGCCGCGGTCAACTACCCTTGCAGACGCGCATCCACGCATGAGTAGGCGATAGCGACGATCACCGCACCTCATACGCTGAGAGACAGCCACTCGGTGGTTCCTGCTTGATGGCTTTTGGTGCGGTGTCGTAGGCCGTCGATATTCTTCCTTCCCCGCGTGCGTCAACGGCTTTAGAACCAACCCGGACGCGGTCCGCAAGTCTGCTGACAGTGTCTACCGAGAGGCTGACGGGAAGGCAGGGCAAAGAGATGGAGAGGGTGATGATTAATCGCTATAACATGGCATGTATGCGTGGACAAGTAGCACACTTACCGGTGAGCCACGGATGGCGATCAGCGAGGCGAGCTAACGTCTCGAGATACCCTCCGGAATTTCTTGAGGACACCGTAAAGCACGCATATGCGACGAAGGTAACATACTGCACAGGCGCCCCTTTCATCTGCGCCACTACGCACCGGGGCGTCCTGTGGCCTGGAGCATCGCCACGCACTTCCGCAGCGCATACACTCACCCGACCGGCCGGGTTAAGTACGGATTGCGTTATTCGGCGGCGCGGGTGTGTGCTTGTCGGTGTCGTGATGCGCGTTCCCGTGGACGACGCGCGGTAGGAGGTCGGCGTGGCGTTGCCTTGCTCCATAGAAGACACGAGGCTTCGTCGAATGCGTCCTCAGGCATCCACGTCTGCGCCAGGCGGGTTGGGGGGCGACGTCGCCTAGGTACCAGTGAGCAGAGAGCGGGGAGCACTATGGATCGCGCTCAAGCCTCGGCCGGTGCTGCGAAAACGCAAACGATATCAGCACGACGATGACCTCGGGGGAAAATTACACACCTGCCATGCTGTCTACACGTCTTGCCCACAACTCCGCACCCAACGCTGAATAGCGAAAATTAGAGCGACTGCGTGGTACACAGGCGTGCTCCCAAAGCTGATAGGAGAGGGTTCCGGATACAGCTGCGAGACAAAACACAACTGAGTGAGCATAGGCCAGGATGCGACAGCGACCATTGAGAGTGGTAGTCTGAAATACTGTGTAGGGGATGGCGACACTGTGACGGCACCACGAGCGCTGCATGCCGCACGAGCCTACCCTGCCTCGTGGATGATGCATCGGTCTGAGGTCCGCTCAGAAGTTCCCGTCTCAACTGATTCTGCGGCGTTTCCCTGCTGTTGGTGCCCCAACGTGCAGTCCGCTGGAAGCTACGTGCCAAGCTTAGTGCCTTACAGGTTGTCCACTGGACTGCACAGTGCCTTTCGAATTTCGTTGTCGGTGGGCGCCACGAACGTCGAGCGTATAGATGAAATTTATGGGCAAGTAGACGGCGGTGAAAATTCCGAACGTGCTGTGGCACGAGGAGCCCGGCTGTCCGTGTCACAGAAGGAAGCGAGTGAAGAGCGTGCTTTTTTGCGTTGGGCGCGCAAGAAATTTCATTCGTGGAAATGTAAGCCCGAGTGCGTCAATTGATTCAGGACGCACATGCGAGGAAGACGACCTGGTGGTACTAGCACTCGACAACTCCGCTGGTGTCCATCACTTCCTTCCGGCCTAGGATGCGCGAATGGGCAGTGCCATACGCGTGTGGAGGCATCCATTCGGGGAACAGGATTGCGAAAGCAAAGTCGTCATTTGCCGATGCAAGCATGTCTTGTGGCCATGTGCGGGCTCGTGGACTGGGAAGGGTGGAAGGACGGGAGACTGGGCAGGCGTAGGCGCACTGCGCTGGTTCTCGAAAGGAAGATGAAAAAGGCTTTAGGCTTGCAGGATGCGCGGGGGATGGTCCACGTGTGCGCCGAGAGGAAATGAGCTGGTCGGAGGCGGAAATATGAGGCTGAGGGTTGGAGAGGAGGCGACGAGCACGACGAACGTGACGGGCACGCCGCCGTCGCCGCCTGGCTTGACTGTCCCATGACGCAGGCACCGTGCGCTATGGCGCAACGGCTCGCCCTCAAATATCCCCTCCGTGCCAACCTGCGCGCGTTCCCTCTCGCCTCTCAACTGACCCCACCATCCGCTGTCGGGTGAGCGCACATAGGACTCACGAGATCCGGGTCAAATACATGGACGACAATGGACGGCCGCCCGGAGTTGGCCGAGGATGCTGGAAGCGCCGCGCATCGGAGGTGGCGGGGCGGCTCGGCCTGCGGGCGGCGGCGGCGGCGGAGGCTGAGGAGGGAGGGATTGGAGGGCGCGACGGTGACTGGGACTACGACTCGATGCTGGACGAGGTGGCGTCGCTCCGGAAGGGAGAAGCGGGCGGTGAGTAGCCTCGCGGCGAGCTATCTCTGCGCTGGGCGTTATCTGGCGGCGGGGGACGATAAGCAGAACGGTGCGCGCGCTCGCCGCCCTTGGGCCTTGCCCGGTGGCCATCTTAGCTCTCCAGCAAAATGTTTTCGCGCTGCTTGTGGCGCGCAAACACAGCCAAGGGCATTGGCCGGCGGGAGGCGCGAGCCGTCCTCTCTTCAGGGCTCCCCCGCCGCCGCCCCTCCCTCTCTCCCCACCCCTATCTTACGGCCTCTGTCCTCCCGGCCACCGACACTCCCTACTTACTTATTCCCTCTTCTCCCCCCCCCTTCTGTATTCTAACCCACCCTTACCCCCATGACAGACACCGCTAGCATCGCCTCGCGCTCCTCGGGCTCGACCGCACGCTCCGTCTCCCGCGGCCGCGAATTCGTGCGTTTACTTCCTCACCAGTGGTCACACGACTCACTTTAAAATTCTATCTAGTACTCGTCAGGGCGCGGAGGGGTAGGCAACATTAGGCGTGCCTCCAAGGAAGACCTCTCTCGTGTGCCCCCGTCCCCGGCGTCTCCCACTACGCCCAGTGAGCACGGAGATGAGATCTTCATCACTCGCGGGCGCGAGCCCCCCGCAGTCAAGCCCGATTCCGTACGTACTACCGATTAAAGAACGCATACCTCCGCTAATGTGCCCGTGTGCAGGCAAAGTCCACCGGGCGCGGCGGCGCAGGCAACATCCGCTCCACTTCCATCGCTCGCGCCGCCAACCACCTCGCCAGCGACGGCCGCCACTCTTTCACCGCCGCCCTTGTCTCTGACCAGGCAGAGGCAGAGGCAGAGTACGAGCGCATGGTCGTCGTTACCCGTCAGGAGGCCGCAAAGAACTCTCGCGTGCGTCTCTTCGCCCCTGCTCTCGCACCTTCAGCCCATGCTCATTGAATTTCAGCGCACGTATGGCCGTGGCGGCGCGGGCAACGCGGCAGGCGCCAACTCCAAGTCACCCAAGACGTCCAAGAGTCGCTCCGGCTCACGCTTCCGCCCGCGCTCCCGCTCCCTTGGACCCCTCCACTCCTCCGGCCGCGGCGGTGCGGGCAACCTCTACCCCGGATCCGTAGAGGACGCCGAGCTCATCGGCGACCTCGACAACGCGGAGACCCAGCACGCTCGCGCAACCAGCCCCGAGGGCAGGTGAGCTCCCGCCCGCTAACGCGCATAACAGTGCACGACTGACGCGCACGCGCAGGCACTCCACCGGCCGTGGCGGCCTCGCCAACATCACCGCGATGACGTCTCCGCCCCCCGACTCGCCCACGCCCCTCTCGCCGCACCAGGCAGAGTACTCCGGCCGTGGTGGCGTCGGCAACATCTTCCGCTCCCGTTCCCGCAGCGCGTCCAAAGACCGCGGCGGCGCGCACCCCGAGGGCCTCAAGAAGATCTGGAACAAGGTCAGTCGCAGCCGCAGCCGCGCGCCCGCATCCCCGACGCAGTACGAGCTCGCGCAACTTCACGACGACCATGTTGTCGAGCTCGACATCCGCGATACGCGCGGGAGGACTCGGATGTCGACGGACAGCGCGGGGCTCGGCTCGGTGCACAGCGGCGCCGAGCTCTCCACGATCTCCTCCCGCAGCGGCGAGCAGACGCTGCACGGCTCGACGACGGGCGAACGTGAGGGGCAGTCCGGCGGGGAGGGCGACGCCGGGGGCGGGCAGGAATGACTCGCGGCGCGGCAAGTGGGGCTTTCGGGCCTGTCCGCGCAGGCTCTGCGCCAGCGCCGCGTGGGCACGCCGCTCGCGCTCGACGTCAAGCACCTCCACGCCAACTCGCAGGGCCCGAGCCCGAGCCCGAGTCCCAGCCCAGCCCGGCGCGCGCCCCGCCCCCCACCTGCCATCCCCATCCCGCCGGTCCCGCGCCTCCCCCCGCCATATTCTCCGCCTCCCCATCGCCAGTACTATTCGGCGCGCCCACACATCCCCCGCTCGTCGTCCCTGCCGTCCTCGCCCTCGACCTCGACCTTTGCAAGCAGCACCGCGTCGAGCCTGTTCAGCTCCCACAACAGCTTCGCGGCGTCCTCCGCCACCTCCCTTCCGAGCCCGTCCCCACGCCAATCCTACTCGTCGTTCACTTCCGTATCGTCCACCAGCAGCGCAAGCACCGCCATGCCGTCCACACCCACCACTGCGTACCCCATCCCACCCGTGCCGCCGCTCCCGAGCGAGTGCGCGTCGCCCTCGGTCGCGGTCTTCCCGCCGGAGGGGGACGACCTCGGCGGGCGTCTTCCCGCGCTGCACCACATGTCAAATTTGAG
Source organism: Daedalea quercina L-15889 (assembly GCA_001632345.1). Classification (NCBI taxonomy): domain Eukaryota; kingdom Fungi; phylum Basidiomycota; class Agaricomycetes; order Polyporales; family Fomitopsidaceae; genus Fomitopsis; species Fomitopsis quercina. Next base: position 21,556 of record KV429087.1, read on the forward strand.
CGCGAATGCAAAGCCGCGCCCGCGCACGCTCACGCTGCCGACGCTCCACGAGGACAAGGAGTATGTGTCTTTCTTCGATGTTGAGTGGGAGGAGCGCGAGCTCAGCGGGAGCGACGATGACTTCTCTCTCGAGGCGTACGAGTATAGCGACCAAGAGGACTATGAATGACTCGCCGCCGCGCCCCGTTGTCCTCTGAGTCCGCTGCTGCTCGTGCGCCGGACCCCTTTTTTCCCTCTGCTTTACGCTGATATTCGATGTGGATCTATCCTTGGGATGTTTTGGCCTTTGGTCCGCTCACTCTCGTTTCCCTCTTTCTGGCTGGTTGCTCTCATCTAGACCCCGTGTTGTCTGTGTTTGTAGGCTCGTCGTCCATCCGTATGCATCCTCCGTGTGTTGCTCACCAGCGCCTGCTCCTTCACTATACCGATCGACGCCGTGCCGCCCCCGCTCGAAGCACCCCACGGACGGTGTACATCAGACTCGCGCGCGTACAGCTGCGCTTGGCCGCGCGGGGGGCCCGAACGCATGCTCTGCCCGTCTTGGGCTCCGACCAGACGTCCTCGCGTGCATGTGGGCTTCTGCACTGCCGGACGCCACAGACGCCATCCTCCACACACCCCGACAGATCAGTGCCTTGCAAGCACGACGCACTGCACCCGCGCCGTGGCACTCTATCAGCAGGGGCCGACCTGCTGTGGGCAAACGTTTGCGCGCGCGCGCAGATACGGGGGGCCCCGATGCCGACGACCGATCTCCAGGTCGCGATTCGATCGGGCACGCGTATCTTGCCCTTCCTTCCTTCTGGCCTCTAACCATCGTGCCGGTGCAGAGTGTCTAGATGCGGCGGCGAGGCGATTGATTGACTTCTGGCCCGCCGGGTGCTGTGGTCGGACTAGTGCAGTGGTGAGGGGCGCGGCTTGCCCATCCAAGGTGGACCCACGAGCTCTTCGAGGCTCTTCCCTTCTGTTCGATCTCTCCGAGCCTCGATTCGACTAGTTTGATTTTGGTTTATGGTGCGACGGTGGCTGACCAGTCTGATTCTTGCAGCGACATATTGCAAAGCAGTGAAGACCGCGAAGTATTGGTGCCCGAGGGGACCAGTGGGCGCGCGGAAGGATCCGATGCATGGGCTGACGAGGACGAAGCGTCGGTGTATAGAATCGACTGAGGGCAGGAAGAGACGGCAATGTACGACGTGGAGAATGCCAATGCGAACGCGCTGCGCAGTGCTCTCGTCACGGAGGACCAATGTACTACTAGGCAGTGTACTGAAGCTGCTCGCACATGTTACCCAAATGTATTCTTCCCGCCCATTTCTTACTCGCGCGAATCTCTTTTATTCCAAACGATGTCAGAACGTATGTGGTGGATGATGCGGCTTCGTAGCTCAGCAACGGCTGCCGCAGATACCGCACGCGTTGTACCTGCCGGCGGGGACACAGCGCAGCCCAGACTCGTGGTCACTGGCGACCCCTTGTAGTCCCTGACCGGCCTGACCCAGCGCGAACTGAACGCTACTCCCGGTGTGTCGGGGCCCCACGGAAGGCCATCGGTCAGCAGCGTAAATACAGCATCTCATAGATAACCGTTTGACTGACGATTGGCGAGCAACGAGCGGGCCTGGCGAGGGCAGGACAGCGGGAGAACGATCGCTGCCCGCAAATCGAGGCCGACCTGACGTTTACTGGCTGGCCTACGCCGCTGGGGCCGGCGAGGCACGGTATTCCTGCTCCTCAGGTACTGCACCGGCACGCTGTATTGCACGCTGGACCCCGCGCGGCGGGCCTGCCTGTCTGGATGAACGGCCCGATTGCGAACATGTGAATGCCGATATCAGGACGCAGCTGTGTCGGCCGGGGGAGTTATCGTACGTGGCGACACTCTGTCCGCAGCCTGCTTGTCGTGAGTTGCGGGGTGAGGACGTAGATCCTCGAGGCAGAGGGCAAGACCCCCGAGGCCGCGCGCGAGCATTTACAAGTCAATGTCTGGTGTGGGACGCACACGGCTCACGTCCCTGATGCTCACGCATCCTAGCATTGCGGCATGTCTAGCTCGCACCAACGATACGTGACTTCAAGCTACGTGAGCTACTGTACTCACCTACTCGACAACATGCAAGTCCCGAATTTACGCTCCTCCCACCAATGCACGCCCTTCGCATCCGCTGAGGAATCGACTGCTTCCCCACGCTAGTCGCGTCAACAATACCTTTCTCCTCCACGACGGCGAGCGAGAATGTGAGCGTGCACGCTAGCGGACGCGGGGAGGCGTGGCAGTCAGTCGCCTTCAGTTTGCGCATATATGAATAAGTCGACGCAGCATACAAGGGTGACGGGGCGAACATACGGGCCCGCACAGCTGTGATATGGGTCAGGGACCAGACGAGCATCCGACAGGCGTTCCGGAGAACGAGTGGAGAGGACTGACCGAACGCCGTCTCTGCGGCGGCACATCGTCTGCAATCGCTAGCGCCCTTTCCTGTGCGAGTCCGAAGTTGGCGGCGCGCCACGAGCACGCACGAATAGATGGGTTGACCCGACTGGTCTGGTGGCTTGTAGTTGGGGCGCGTACACCGTGGATCAATGTGCACTGTACATACCGCGCCGTCTAGCATGTCCGCGCCTTCGCACTTTCTCGTCCAAATGCGCCTTGGTTGTGCAGCATTTTGTTGCCTACGGAAGGCATGTGTCGCGGATCATCGCTCAGGCCGACCGGTGAATGCTGCTACACACTCCCGTCGATGGTCCACTGCTCCCCGCTGAGCGCGGATATGTTCGCGGATTGACGCGCCTGTCCGAGGCGACTCTCCAGAGCTTTATTACGCTCGTATTAGACTGTATACACGCGGTATGGGGCATGTTCACGACCGTCTGTCGCCGGCGCCGGCGCCTTGAGAGTCACGACTCGCCCTGGAGGTCAAACGGTCAAGTCCATGTTCGGCGACACCGACCTCACTTGTCCCGGATACTCGCCGAGCTATGTGAATGGCGAGCATGTGCAGACGGTATTCAAGGTGACGTAGGATGCGGGCGCGGAGTGGCATGAGCAGCTCGTGCGGCGCGCTTCGTTGACGTGTTGACATGAGTCTCTAACTGTGATCGCTAGAACCAGGGACGAGGACGCGGACCCGCTTGCAGGGGGCGGATGCTGGAGCAGAATGGCCGTGCGAATGGTTGTGGATATAACAGCGAGAGGTCCGTATGCGATACGTACAGATAGCGACACACAAGGAGAGGAAGAGAGGCGCGGAAGCGAGGTAACGCCTGCGGGTGTGTCATATGGTGATGGGAAGGGCAGATGCGGTGGCAGAGAGGGGGGCAGGTGAGGGGAATGAGCGGGGAGAGAAGGACCCATGATGCGGGCGGTGTGCGTGCGAGAAGAGAAGGGGGCATTGAGTGCGGACATATAGGATGGGGCAGGCGGCAGCTGCGTGCGAGGATATTCACTCACTCTCTGTTCTCCTTCTCTCCTCCCTTCAGCGTCGGAAGTCTCCCGGCGAGCGCAGTCTCATCTCGGGACGGGTTAAGTATGCAGCAAGCCGGTGGGTTGGATGCGGGGACACGGCCAGGCGTCCCGGGGTTGTGAGTGGAATGCGGCCAAGGCGAGTGGCCAGACGCGATCGTCGTCCTGCCCTGAGGCGATCTCTCGGGTGAAGCAGGGGAAACGAGAGGGGCTGGAGTGGAGGTTGTGCGGGGAGAGTCGGAGCCCCATGGGCCATTGTGGGGGCGGGGTTAGGGTCGGGCGGCGACTCCGGCCGCCATCCTCCCCTCGCCGTCTTTTCATCTCTCCCTCGACCGAGCATTAGACGGCTACACACGACCTGCTTATAGACGGCCCGCACACGACCTGCCCACTAGACCACCTCTCTACCCTGCGCCGCAACGATGCCCCTCCTCGCCCTTACGCCCGACGTCCTCGACCCCGTCCTCCGCCTCCTCCCCACGTCCGACGCTCTCGCCTTCGCCCTCGTCTCCCACACAGCCCACGACCTCGCCCTCCCCCGCATCCTCGCCCACGTCACCCTCGGCGGCGCCTTCCACCGCCCCGCCCACCGCCCATCTCCCAACGCCCAGCTTCGCGCCTTCTGCACCGTCCTCCGCGCCCACCCCGCACGCGCCGCCCTCGTACGCTCCCTCCAGCTCCGCCGCGATGCCGTGCGCAAGCAGCGCACCTACGACCTCGACTCGGAGGCGGTCGCCATGCTCGCGGAAACGCTGACTCGCGCGAGCGGTCTCCAGCGCGTCACGTTCTGGGGCTTTGCCCAACTCGTCGACGCCTGTCCAGGTATCGTCGACGCGCTCGCGGGCTGCCATCGCCTCCAGACGGTGATCCTCGGCGGCCAAGTGCCCCCGCTCGACGTCCTCCAACGTGCGTTCCCCCGCGTTCGCACCCTCGAGTTCGTCGAAGGCGGCGGCGCGTGCTTCCAGCCAACCTCCCGAACCCCGTCGACCATCGACATCAGAGCGTGGTCCGCTGTCGACCGCATCTCCGCCGGTCGCCCGCCCGTCCTCTCTCCCACTTCCGCCCCGGTCCGCGCCCGCCATCTCACCCTCCACGACCCGCTGTCCAACAATGAGCAGCAAATCCAAGACACGCTCGCGTTCATCAAGCAGGCACGCCCCGTCGTTCTCAGCGTTGCCATCGACGTCGGCCTTCCCGACGACGCCTTCGTAGAAAGGCTCCCGGATGTATGCATCGGAGACGGGCGGGATGGGTACAAGGGCGTGCGCTACCTCACGCTCATCCTCAGCGGCTGTAGGAGCTTGGTCGCGGTCGAAAACTGGATGGTGAGTCCCTCCCTCCCTTGTGTCGTCCATCCTCTCTCTCTCGCCGTGCCCGCGCAGTGCGCTCGGCCCCCGCTTTCAGAGTATGCGCTGCTGTCATACCCTGCGGGACATCCATTCCATTCCCTCTGTGCGCGCGCCGCCGCTCCTTTCGCGACCAGCCGCGCCGCATTGAGTGCTGCTGAGTGCCGATCGTGTCCGCATCACCACTGCACGCATGTGTACCGTGCTGCGTCTGTGTCCGAGCCAGGTGTGCAAGCGTGCGTTGGATGCCGTGCAACGCCTGGTTCGGCTCCAGCCGCACTCCACGTCTGCAGTGTCTGTCCTGCTACACACGGATCCCTCCTCCGTGTCGACTGCCTCCCTGGCGAAACGTCACGACCACGGTTCCCAGCATTACACGCACAGGCGCGTAGCACCGCCTATCGCGCCGCCCTCCCGCCTCCACAGAACGGAACACGAGACACACTGACCACCATCCCCACAGACCCGCACCGCGCTCCTCCTCGCCCGCCTGCCCCTCGCCGCCCTCGCCCTCCGGAGCGCCACCCCCGCCGCGTTCCCCACCCCGCGGCCCACGCCCGTCGCCTCCCCGCTCTCCTCCCCGCGCCTCGTGCCCTCCGCCTCCCCGTCCCCGTCCGCTCCTTACGACGACGACGACGTCGCCGCGCTCACGCTCGACGCGGACGACCGCGCGAGGACGGTGCACGGCGCGCCGCGGCGCGCCCCGCCCGCGGTAGCCGCCCTCGCGAGGGCGGTTGCGGAGGCGGCGCCAGGGCTGAGGTGGTTGGCGCTTGCACCCGCCGGGCCGGACCCGGACGCGCGGGGGGCGGACGCGAAGGCGGAGTGGTTTGCCGTTGTGCGTGGGTGCGCGAGGGCGAAGGGCAGGCTCGGCGGGGTCAGGACGGCGTGCTTGCGAGCAGAGGAGGCTGCGCGGGTGTACCGGAAGCTGGAGGCGTTCGGGAGGTGGGACTAGGTTGCGGGTACGGGAGATCGGTGGTTGTGTGCTGCTGCGTGTCGCCCTTCGCGAGATGATGCACTGGTTGGGTTGTGGTCGAGCCGGGTGCGGTGCTTCGCCACGGTGAGATTGGTGCGATTGTATACTGTAGTTAATTTACTATTGATGTGGTCTCCTGCCGGACGGGGGGCAGCGACTAGCCCGAGAATCGGTGACCAAGTGTTCGCTTTCCACAAATACTGCTTACAGTGTGAACACATATACGGTGATTATGACAAGCGATCGACCATGCCTCTATTGTGCGCGGCCTTGATCTCAGCCAACTCCTCCACACCGTGCACCCATCCATTCCGCGCCAAATCTAGCGGATACTTCACCTGCCCCTCGACTCCCGCCCAGTCAAAGTCTATGATCTTGACTCGCTCGGCCACACTCCCCTCGCCCGCCTCAATCAATATGTTGGGCCGTCGGATGTCGCCATGCACCATCCCGGCCGCATGCAAGACCTCCAATGCTCGGTGCACCCCCGCACGGATGGCGCCGAGTCCTTCTTCGTCATCCAGGTCATAGTCTGCCGCCGATACGCCTTCGATGCAGTCTGTGACCACCATCCGGTGCCGCCCGCAGCCTCTCTGCTCAGCACCCTCGGGCCATATATCGCCGTAATAGAGCAGCTGGGGTGCATACCCCGCATCCGCCAGACGGCGATGTGCCTCCTCACCGTAACGCTCCACGAACTTGACAACATACTGGCGCGTCTCATCACCGTCGTCCGCAGCTAGGAATGCCGCACACTCCGGGGTCCCGCTTTTGAGTGGCCTCAGGTAGTCGAACGCTACACGACGATGATTGTCGGCGAGAGTGAACGCGGTCGACATCGGGAAGAACCTGGCCGTCTTGGTTGGAGCGATGGTCAACTTCTGGTAGTAGTCATCTTGCACCGCGCTTAAGGGCGAAGAAGAAGCGAGCAAGGCGGAACGTATGCTCGTCGTCGACGGCGCGACTCGGGCTTAGCCAGACAAAATCAGCCTAAGAGAATATGGCAGACTATCGCCAGTCTCAAAACACGACGCGGGGCCTTACCGAGAGGTTGGAAATTCCGACCTCCGTTTCAAATCTGCTTACATGTGTACGCTTGGCTTGTTAGTCGGACCTGGAAACATTATTAATCATCGTAGGTTCCTACGCTCTGTCTCTTTAGTCGATCTCGAGTCAAACTTCGACGTTCGTGTGCCGCACTGTGAGCGGTGCTACGCCTCACTTGTTGTTCTTTCTAATGGCCTCCCTGGCTCGAGAGCGCTCCGTTCGAAGGAAAATTGACGACGCTCGTGCCAAGAAGGTCGACACTGTGTTCTGTGCCATGTAAGCGGGTGGTATGACGTTCGGGGACTTCTTACAGGAGGCTTTTACTGTCCCACCTCCTTGATCAAGTAGAGAAGGGGGATGGGACACGACACGCGCAAACGGCTCGGAATTCCTGGACAGGCAGTCCAACGGTACCGCCCGTGAAGGGCGTATCACATTTGTCGTCACTAGTGCTGTCCGTATTATCACGTATTCATCCAGTTTTCGCTAGGACAAGTATGCCTTTTGCCAGGTCCGCCGCATCGCCGCTCTTGAGATCCGCAGCGGTATACCGCGCTCGCTCTGCACTGTGTGGTCTGACGCCCGCTGACCATCGCAAGGAACCCAGTATAAAATGCGTTCGGTCAGGACGCAGCGGGCGCTCATCGATGCGTCGACTGCTCAAATCTCCCTACGCCGTGTCTCCAAACGAGCTTGCTGCCAGTGGATATGCGAGGACGAGGACAAGTACCAACAATGGCATCCAGTACGCAACTTGCTTGCCACGCGAACTCTGGGATCCCGCCTACGAAAATGCCGACGCGGATGCTCCCGCACGAAAGGAATGGCTGTATGTACCTCCTTCACCCCGAGGCCGGCTAGCCTTCGCTCATGAACGCGACTCCCCGTGCCTGAGTACAGACGCAGACTACAGCGCGTCGAGCGCAACCTAGGCCGCGGTGGCTCCACGCCTGTGCGCCCATGCACCTCCGGCGAGCTCCCTCTGGACATCTGGGAGCGCGTCCTCAACGGTTTCCTCGACGACCCGCGCACACTCTTCATCTGCGCGCGCGTCTGCCGCGCATGGTACGCGCTCGCGAGCAGGCACCTCCCGCGCATCGGCGACACCTGGGCGCTCGCTGGGCGCGCGGACGTGATGCGCGTCGCACGTGTGTTCGGGCGCGAGTACCCTTCGGCGAAGGCGCAGCGCAAGTGGCGCGCGGTTGTCCTCGAGGGGAGCGGCGTGGCGCGGTCGCTCGCCCATGCGCGGACATTTGCAGCCGCACTGGCAAAGCAGCTCTGCCGCATTGACGAGCTGGAAATACATAACGGCGTCTGGACGCCGGGAGCGGCGGATGCGTCGACGTTCGTGCGCATAACGACATGCATTGCGCTGTCTACTCTGACCCTCCGGAATGTCGTGTTCCCTTCGACCACGGCTGTGGCGAAGCTGATCTGTTCTTTACCAAACCTCTCAAGGCTCTCGATCATTGACGTGAACACTAACGACAAGCGTCGCGGTCATACTTTCTGCCTTCCGCACGACCGACCTCGACAGCTGCGCTGGGTGCAGTTTGATTGCAGTGGTCTTGACGACGTCGTTCAGTTCATGGCGTATGCTGGCATCACGAGTACCGTCACTCAGGCGGTTCTAGTCATTCGTGCGGCTCAGCAGGCAGACGTCTTCAGCGTGGACATGACGGGATATCCGGCCTTTCTTCGAGATGCGATTTCTCTCGAAAAGCTTACTGTAGAATTACGTGACAGCGATAGTCATAACGCAGGCCTCAGTGAGTTCTAAACATATCATCTATATTTCCATCCTGAGCACAGCTCTGCAGTGCACGGTCTCAGCTTTGTGACGAATTGTGAGCTGAAGGAGGTGCACTTTGTGGTATACCAGAAGTTGCACCTAGAGCTCGTATTCCGGGATTGCAACATCGCGCTTCTATCCAGTATGATGCCACGCAACCTCCACCGAATTAACATCCGGTTCGTTGCCAACAAGGAGCGAGGCAAGTGACGCTCCCGCTCGAATGTTCAATACTGCAAACTAACCCAGTGCGGCGTGTCTTGTCACAGAACAGTCGAGCGGTGTCACGCTGTATAATCAACAACAGCTCGGACTCATGAGGGACAACTTGCATCTTGACGAACTAGATGCCGTGCTCTCTAGCCCGCGATTTGCTGCCCTGGGGCATCGCCTCATCGTCACAATATCGCTTGGCTCTGCGTGGCGAGTGAAGGATTCCTTCGCCGTCTGGAGGGAGCAAGTCGAACGCGGGCTCACCAGGACGCGCCGGATTCACCTGCTGCTGTACGTTGGATCTTTATGTTTCTCAGTGTGACCTCACAGCGAACTTCTCGCGTTCAGTGTTTGGATCGAGACCTGAACCGCCAGGTTTGTCGTGGTGAACCTCGTGGGCTGCCGTGAAGGCTCGCATGGAGTAAATGTGAAGATATGACGGTGAATAGGCAAGCGTTGACTACGGGATATAGCGTGAACCCAGCCGCCGTGAAGTTGGGCAAAAGGACTGCTAGTTTCCCCATTAGCCGGCATATGCTTGCTTAGTTCGCAATGACTCAACACATAATAAACACACTTGACTGAGCGATGGTAGATCACAGGTCTCGATCTGCGAGTTTCTTGGTCGCTGACCATAAATGCTGCTTTCTCTGCACTTGAAGCTGGGCGCACGGAGCGCCCACTACGGTATATGCGCGACTTTGTAGTTCAAACCACAGCCGTAGTATCTCGTCGACTTCCCGCCAGCCTTCCCTAGATGACGTCGCAACCATCGACCCGGAGTACCCAAGGCAACTGCCACGCGGTACGAGGGGCTCTCAGACAGCTCACCACCGTAACTTCTGATGCTAGGTACGTGCTACTTATATCCCGCTCACTAGTCTTCAAGCGGCCGACATGGCCATAGTTACTTGTTATCCTTTGCTATCACGCCTCTTCATCTCTTCGCTTGCACGATGGATCATACTGGTGTTGGTGCTGGTTCTTTATATCCTACTGCTTTCAAAGCACAGCCTGGAGCATGGTAGATGACCGCTACAGTCATAACGTTTGGAAGGTCAAGACAGTGATGGCAACAGATCACCAGGATCCTACTCTGCAGCTCCTACAAAGCCATGAACGTCAGTCAATCGCCAGTTATTAAGACGCTAGCGATGAAGGATGCGCACCCAACCTTGTCGGTTTTCTCTAAAGAAGATACGTGCTGCATGATCTGGGTGACCCAGTAATCCTTGCGGAAGCCCGGCCTGCGAACTACCCACGACGGTATGCGGAGGTCGACTACGGCTCTTAGTGGCTCAGGTACCGGAGGATATACACGTCTCTGCTTATCGAACCGTAGCCGTATCACCTCCTGGACAGCCCAGTCCTCCGGTGCCATTGTGGTGACAATGTGTTGATCGTCTGTCGACATACTGTGTGACCTCTCAGACGAAGTAGAAGGATCTAAGGGCGTTTCGCCGTCTATTTCGTGCGTTCTGATCCACACGGAAGCAATTTCACTAAGAGAGGTAGTTGCCAAGGTGAATATGGCGAGCATGAATGGGAGCTCCGAATCCGGCTTCTCCCGAGGAGCTACTTTGATGAACAGTTGGCAGAGCCTCAGTCGATGATAATGAGCCAGGGGAAAGCACTGCGCTACAACGTATGTGAGCAGCGCAATCCAGTGGTAACGTCCTTAAGCTCACCTAGTGCTTCATGAGACAGATCCGTGTCGTGAACCACGATAGTCAACGAATTCATAGAGAGAGGCAAGCTCTGGATGAATCTCGCGTAGTAGTTCGTATTGTCGGTGTCGTTGGGATCGAGAATAGTGGGCACGCCAAGCTCGACAGCTCGACAGCTCTTGCCAAGCTCCATCGTCGCGAGAACGTAGAAGATGTCTTCGTCGGCACGATCAAGAACGACCTCCTCTAGTTTGCACAGCGGAGCGGCAGGCATGTTCAATAGATAACCGTAGTGCTTACTTCTCGTTGAAACGTCGACACATGCCAGATAGTATAGTTTTGGCAGCGCGCAAAGGAGCTGGACAAAGGTCGTGGTGGATGGCAAGGTTATGTCGTCGAGGCGGAGCCGGCGAATAGTCGTGAACGAAGAAAGGCGCGGGATAACTAGGCGCTCATCCAGCGGTATCGATTCCCAGTCGCCATGTTGGAAATGCAAACTCTCGAGCCAAGGAAGCTGCCCGGAGAGCTTCGCCGCGAACATGCCGACGTGGGCGAGCGACCTGAACTGGTGACATCCACAAAGTCGGACCGCCCGTGGCGGGCCAGGTAGCCCGTCTAAGAGAGCGAGTCGGAATTGCAATAGAGCAGCCACACCTCCGTGGTCGAAGATCTCTACTGCCGCCCCGTCACCTCGAGGAAGGTAAAGCTGTGCGTGAGCATGCCACGCTCGACAAACCTTGGTGCAGGTCAATAGCGCCGACCAATTACCCTGAAGATGGTCTATGATCGTCCACCAAACATCGACCGGCAGTCCCGTGGCTGGACGCAGAAGGTAGGTAATCGGCCGATCTGTTCCATCCTTTGTCCGCATGAGCGTACACGAACAATGTCTCCGCCGACCTCTGCGCCTAAAGTGCCTTGTTCGCTGAAGCATATGAACTCGATGGTAGGTGAGCACTCACGAATTTGCAACTCCGTAATACTGACCATCATCATATGGGAGCTCGAGAGGAAGAATTGATTCTCTCGCCCTACGTCCGTTCAGCGCGATCCATGACACTGAGAGCGAGCACTTACGAACGGTCGAAACGAACGGGTAAGTAATCAAGGGAAGAATTTATCCCTCTAAATTGCACCCTCCAGGTTAGTCTCCAGCGAAGTATGTAAGATCATACGGGGTGGACACTCACGAACGATCTGGATGAAGTGATAGACACTGCAAAGGAGGGCTCGAGCCGTGTACTCTCCTATCCGTCAAATCCCGGAGAGCGTTCCACAGCCCCCGTATTTTGCTCTGTATCGCAGGTCCCGGACGTTTGGATAACGTGGGCTCAGCGGCAGCATCATGTATGGGTATAGTCCGCATGGATGCGGGAGTTTCCTGAGGAAACCGAGTGAAGCCAAACGTCAAGGGAAGAGAGAGAAAGCAAGCACCGCAACGGGAGTAACTGTCAGACGCCGATACTTATCGCGAAGTGCAATCAGCGTCTAGACATCTAAATTTGTCGACACAGAGACAGGTTTGAGATACTACCACAGTACTGCTTGTCATGAGGTGCTCGCGCGACTGGCAATCTCCGCCTGAGTGGTCCGCGGAATGGGGCGAGGTAAGAGTGGTCTTCTCTGGGGATGTTGCAGCTCTCAGACCGTAGCTTCGAGTCCGTGGCGACATGGCTGTGCGGCACGACGGGTAACACGGAAATCTCGATGTCCTAAGGTGCTTTCAGTAGTAGGAGGCGGTAACTGCGAATACGAGGACATGCACATGCAGACGCACCTGGTCGCATGTCTGAGGTAGCTCCGCAAAATCTCCTAGTACGCGCGTAGCAACTCTTTGTCTTGGTACCATATGTACCCAAGGCGCGTCCGAGTCTCCACGCAGACGTAGTACCCAGTAGTATACGCGTCATCCACTGCTCTCACTCAGACGTCGTAGAGCCACATACTTAACCCACACACTGGGACTGCTTCACCTGAGATCAATCTGCTTTCGTCGCAGTTGTCACTGCATACAGTGCTCAGTTGCTCTCGGGTCGCATACAATCACACTCGCGCCTAACCACACCCCCTACAGCTGCCAACGTTGCTGATCCTGATGAGACCATCGAGGCGCAAAGAATTGGCACAAATACTGATCAGGCGCAACAGCTCTACATCATCCAACGCCTCGAATCTGTACTGGCCTGGATGCCCAGCCCCACACCCGATGTCCCGCCCAACCTCGTCTTCCTGCTTGCTCTCCCCCTTGTCGGAGACGGCATGCCCATGTCCCCGCGGCTCGCAACGGGCGTGGGCGGCGTGACACGCACCTCGACAGCAGCGCTCTCTCCGCCTTCCATGTCGAGCTTGAAAACGCGTGGGAGCGAGGGCGAGATGATCACGTTCAGTGTCGACACGGAGGTGTTCGCGCGGTCGCGATCCTTCTCACAGTCGCGCTTGGCCCGTGCGAGCGGCATCGGAAGGCTGATGTGCTCGACGGAAAGCCGGGGGGACGCCTTCCGCAATGGTGGTCGCCGCGTGCGCCGTTGGGGTGTCTTGCTGAGCGGGGTGGGTTTCTCGAAGCTCGAGGGCGTGTCAGGAACCACGATTCGTCGGCGGTGGTGAAGAATGATACCAGTTGCGGACAGAACGACGAGAATGAGCAGAGTTCCTATCGCGATTCCCGCTATGGTGCCTATGTCATGGAATGAGCCTCATACGAAGCGGCAGTAGATCAATGCGACACACCTGGGGCGAGCTCGCGTTCCGAGCCTGACATCGCTGGCTCGGTTGACCTCACTTGAAGTTGCTGTTCTGTGGTGAACTAGCAGCTGTAACCGCGTCCTGTACCTAAGGTCTAGTATGGCTGACACAGTGGCTGGCAGGATGCTGGCAGCGCCGCTCGGCTCAAGTACGGCAATCCACCCAAGGGACTGGCCCAGTAGGCTATATGTACTGCGATATGTTCCAGATGACCGATTCGTGCAGATGTATGAACATACTGTCGATTGAGGAGTGAGGCCGTTCATCGGTGTGGGCGATCCTGTCAGAACGTGAACGCGACATGATGGGACGAGCAGGTAGCGAAGTTGCAAGCAGAATACTAAATGTCGAAGTCGAACTCTTACGCGCCAGAGCCCTAGTATAGCTTGCGTCGTTCTGCTCGAGCACTCGAAGAGATGAGGACGGTTTCGATGGCGGAGACCGAATCAAAGATTTGATCTTGACTATTAGAACTGCGCGGCCCGTGTCCACGTGACCTAATCCCAGAGCATGCATTAGCAGTGGCATGGAGTCGTTCATACTCTCCGTCACGGTTGCAGACCATATACAAGTAAGGGAGATCGTTCGCGAAAATTTGAAGAGGTTAGAAATAAGCTGAATAGGCTAGTGAATGGACTCCGCATTACATGCCAATAGATTGCGACAAGCAATCAGTCGAACTGTATCATAATCATAGTCATAAAGCTCGACAGCACGTTCTGCACAGGCTAGGGCGCGATAATCTCGCGGCGACACTCCTTGCAGCAGTCAGCCTGATGATCCCCAGAGTCAGTTCTGGAACCATCCTTATCAAGCCGCAGAAGAGGTTCATCACTGTGATGAGGAATTCAAGATGAGCAAAAGGCGACGAGCTGACGGATGCTATGTACGAGCAGAGCGAACTCGCGCGTTCGCTAAGTTCAGAAACCCGCGATATTTGTCGCGGCATAGCAATGCCTGAGGCCTGAACACTTGCTTTACCTTGGCTCTGTTGCATCCCGAATTGCGCAAGCTGCGTATCAGGCTCGAAGCCTCGGAGTATCGATGCGACGTTGCATCGAGCTATCGAATGCCGAAATACAGGAAGTGATAACATACGGCAACTTATCGGCGTCCTGTCTAGCTCCGTTCCTTCCTCGCCGTTCTCTCCTTCTCGACCCACTCTGATGCGTTTTCAACGGCCTCGCGTGCCCGGGTTTTGTATATCATGAGATAACCTTGAAGACTCGCCATGGAGAACTCACGTTCGGGGATTGTGTCTGCAAAACGTGCTGCGAGTGCGAGTACTTCGCTCCGCGAGAGATGATGATGTGACAAGTGTGAGTTGGGTAGGGTTGATGGGGACGGTGGGGGAGACGCTGATGATCGACGCGTACGAGACGATGATGTTCGAAGAAGGGGCTTCTTCTCTGAGTTTTTCACACTGTCGTCTTCATCGTCCGTCTCGTCGTTATCCACGCCCCCGCGCCTCGAGCGGTAGCCTTCGTCAGTCCTCGAACCGTCAGTATCGTCGGTGCCATCGGGCATGTAGAAGCACTTGTAAAGGCTCTCTGCCTGGTGCCGGCTCGCTAGTTTGAACTCAACATGGAGGTCCATCCGGCCGGGGCGACACAGCGCCGGGTCAAGTGCCTTGTAATTATTCGTCGTCGCGAACAGGATCCGGCCCTCTTGCGCGCCGATACCATCGAGTGCGTTGAGCAACCCCGAGAGGGTGACACGCGAGCCTGTGTCCACATTCTTGTCGTCGTGGCGGGCCTTCTTATTACTCTCGTCGTCACTGTCATCATCCTCCTTTCCCCGAGCCGACCGCTTGACTGTGACGTCGAGCGGGAGGTCGCGCTTGATTCCGGTCGTGAAAGCGGCGTCAATGTCCTCCAAGAGCGCGATGCAGCGTTGCGGCATGTTCGAGATGAGTTCGTTCAGCGAGCTGTCGTCCATCCCGATCCGGCTCAGCGTCACGATGTAGACATTCAATCTGAGCTCTCCGGCGATGCTCTGGATCATGGATGTCTTGCCCGAGCCCGGGGCCCCGTACTGTAACATGAAGTCAATGAGGAACGAACACATATATAGACGTGGGCGTGAACGTACAAGAAGGTAGCCACGGCGGAAAGGAATGCCGCGGTCGGTGTACCATTTACGGCTATCGAGGAAATCCCGAGCGTCGTTGAGAAGTAGTTCCTTGATACCCGGGTCGAGGATGTCCGAGCTGAGTGGTCGCTTAGGGCGACATGTCATGAATCTCCAATCCCCGGAGCTGCAAGATATGTCAACCACCATGCTCAAGTTGCAAGGATGGACATCAGATACGTACATGTCTGCCGCATATATTGAGATATGTTTCTTCTCTGCGGCTTTATACGCCTCGCGTGCTTCGTCAAGCAGACTCTGCAGTATACTTCGGTCCCTCGCGAGTATTCTGCCGTGGGAATGAGTATGATGCAACTGTGGTATTTGACGTTGACTTACCTGAGCTCCAGACTTTCTTTCTTCGACCAACGGTTCTCCGCCTTCTCTTCTCGAGCCACGGTCGTGTAAAAGTGCTTGTACCATATCGAATAGGTGTTCTCCAACGATGGAAGGTAAGAAACAGGGCGGGAAGTCGTCTCCCCCTCGTCCTCATCCGACGTGTAATCCAGCCCGAACGTGCGTGTCGAGACCTCAAACGTACGCGCTTCGTTCCACACTGGATGGCGTGAGAGCCAGTAGAGGACCCATCCTGCCGAAGCACCTTTGTAGGCGCTAACGGTAACTTTGGACCAGATGACTCACTGTAAGCATCGTCAGTTGCGTCGAACGTGGCGGTGATCCAAAATGCTTGGACAATAGCGTCCCACCAGCTGAAGAGGTATCGACGGCACGTCTCAAGCGCGCCACCGACGACAAAGAGCTTCAGCCAGTCTCGGAGGGCAGAGGCCGAGAGCAATGTGGATACGAGAGTGTGGAAGTCCACTGAAGAAGGCTTGGCGTTGCTTGCTGCAATGGACGCGGTGCCGTTGGTGGCGTTGGCTATGGCGGCGGTAATGGTGGGTATGGACATGGCTGAGATAAACACTAGAGGCTCGTTCACTGTGACAAGATCCAGATTTGATACGTGAGGCCAACTGTGGGATAGATGATGGAGGTTCGCAGTGCACAGAGAGTCTTGTCCTGTCTACTGCACCACAAGAATTTCGCGCCTTCTTATATGAGTGGATCTAACCGTGCCGCCTCGCCAAAGTATGTAACATGTCGCCTGCGAGAACATGGCGAGGAAGCACATAGCCGTAGCCCGTGTAGTCAGCGGTCCCAAGCGAGCAGACTCGACTCGACATCCTGCATCGTATACGACGGCCGCGGAATTTTCCTCGTGTCACTCCGAGTGGACGCAGTGAGCGCGGTGAGCTACGGCCGCGTTCCCCGCGTTACTCAGAGCATCGCACTCATCTGTTGGATGATTAGAATGCGCTATTTGGCTCGGCAAAGATGTCAGTGCGGTATTCGAGAATGCGAGAGTGATTCGTCCTAGACTCGTCGTTCGTGCAAGAATCCTGCGCCTCTTCGCGCGAGATGAGTACGAGTCACTAGGACTGTCGTGACTAGCCTTCTGAGTCGGAGTGTACTGTGTCGCCACTGTGGCAATGACGCGCCAGCGCCGCCTGAGGCCTTGCTGTTCTCACGCGTCCGGCTACTAGTAGGAGAGTCCCGCATAAGTTTCTAGCTTGTGTCAACTCTCACTTGCACTCTGTGGTGGCTGGAAAACTGAAACGGCCAGGACGAGGTGGTAAGTGGATGTATTTGTTCAAGCTGTGAGGCAGTCGTTCGTACTTAGTTCGGTTTGCACGGGCCGGCACCACCGCGGCGAACACGCAATCAGGACTCGGAAGCCAGATGCAAGCCCGTGGGATTAGTCTCCGTTGCAGACCATATACAAGTAAGGAAGACAGTGCAACTTCGGCTCATGCAGGTCCCTTGGCTCGCGCGCGGCGCCAATCGACTACTCTATGCACATCGACATTCGACATACATCCGACATATACACCCTAACAATTCCGACGAAGTCATCGAGCGGCGGACGAAGCAGAGGTTTCGATAGAACCACCCCACGGGAGCGCTCCGATGCCGCTGCACAGCCACAGTTCATCCCGTATTTTGGTGAGTTCGCCGCCGAGACTGTGGTTGGCACCGCGCGGCATATGTACGTAGTGGCGTATAATGGACATGCCATATCTATACCTACGCTAAACGCTCTCCGTCGCACGATCACTTGCACACTGCATTTATTTTCGCGAAGAAAAACCCCAAGCTTCAGTCACCTATGACTCCACCAATAACAGGAGCCGTGCGTGCGACTACCCGCGTTAGGACGCTGAACGAGGTGATCGTCATCATAGGCCATCGGAGCGCTCATTACTGCGCACACGCGACGTCTATACCATGCATCGTGTACCACAACGTACCCATGCATATGGTGCCTGCAGCTCCTTGATGCTACCATACCCCAACGGTGAGGATTAACTCGGGATCCCATACACATTTGCACCGTTCAACATCCTGGCGTAACTGGACCGATATTGTCGACGAGAGTGCTGTCATTCGAGTCATCATTGCAACTCGGATCTGTGGTCTTGGTCCATATAGTGCTGGCGCGCTGGTTCGAAGTTGTTGTTTAACGGAGCTCGGACATCGGCCAGTAATATCCGCTGAGGCACTGTTAGTACGTACTGCAGATGTTCTCTTTCCTTCGATTCTCATACCGCCCAACAGATGATGTGCCAACAATGCATCGCACCGGCCTTACCTGCCCGAAGCTTCGGATGACAGTGATGCCACGCGACAACGGACAGGAGGAGACGTGACGAGATCAAGTATGTAATGTCTACATAGGGCTTCGCCCTCTGTGACAATCCTCGAAGGGGATACGACAACAATGCACCGGCCTGAAAACATGTGGCGTGTGCTCTCGGAAATGAACGGGCGTAGGCCTCACGGATGTACAGGCTTGGACACCCCCTTATCGCCAGGCAACGAGTAGCGCAGGCCTTCCAGCAACGTGTCTCTGCACCACTCGCAGCTTTCTTCCATGAAGTCCTGACCACTGGCACGGGAATCGCTATCATTATGGCGTATAAAAGCGCGGTCAATCTTCAGCAATAAACAAGCACCGACTACAGGGCGGGCAATTTTGACGACACTCCCATCTCGAACTCACCTCTCGAATAACGATGACTGACCTAGAGTCAGAGCTCAATAGCAGCCTTGGCTGCATGTTCTTGTCTGGATTATTCTCGTTCATGTAAGTACGTCTGGCTTGGTACACTCTGAAAGCTGTCTAAAGACCTGACATAGGCTGTATGGCTGTACCTGCGGCCAGGGTTTGTATTACATCGGAAACTACGCTTCATCTGACCATAAGCATATCAAAGGACTCGTACGTCTCACTCAGCACACTTCTACCTTATAGCCTTCCTGATCGTCGGTCAGGCAGGTTCTGTTGATCTGGTCCGCGTCAAACGTTCCCTTTGGACCCATGATTTAGGCTGATGAGCGTAAGCAGGCTCCTTGACACAGGCAAGACAATTGTAGACATGACGGCGAGTTATTTGACACAATGCACTCCCAAAGTCATGCTCAATCATTGAGATAGACCGGCTGGGATATTCTCGCTAGAATCCACGGCGACATCTTCGCGTTCCTGGGTACATTACCTCGGTAAGCATGCTGCTGCTGTGATGGTCACGATACAAACGTGTTCCGACTCTTTTTGGCATGTCAATATAGCATCCTCCCGGTAGGTTTCTTGTATTTCCTTTGATGTGTATTGACGTCTTGCCCTGCTCATTAGGCCGAATTTTTCCTCTCAGTGAGACTTTCATTACCAATGCTATCGTAACGCCATATAACATTCAGTTGTAGTGTATCACTATCTTCATAGTTCAGTGGTAAGTAGATCGTTTGACGCATGTAGCGAAGGTAATAATTGCGCTGTAGTTGCTATCTCTACACGATATGGACGTGTAAGCCCTGTTAAATGCGGTGTAGACTACTCAAAGCTGACAACCACCAGTCCTCGAACGTTCGGATCACCACTGGCGCTGGCTCCTGTGCATAATATTACCACCGGTGCGTAAGGGGCTGGGAATCACATCTCCTGCGCCTCTGACACTAGCGAACGACTACCTTCAGTCACTCCTGGCCCTGGGCTCGCTAGGTGTGCTGTTTATCTGTGTCCCTGTCTTATGTATGTCGGCATTGACAACCATTGTAAATTCTAGTCTCAGGCTTAGGTACGTGCCAAATCATTCCGAAGTAATAATGTCCCTCACTTGCGAGCAGTTAGTTCTATACAGCTGTGCGTCACTATAGCCGGTAGAACCTTGTGACATGATCTGTATCACATATTATGCTTGTTTATAGCCTTCCTGCGAAGGACATCGAGGTCGCATTAGAGAAGACGAAGGCGAGATTTACGTGCGCTTGGCAGGTACTCGGCATAGCTGACGCTTCTTGCAGATCGTGGGGGCAATTCGACCCGGATGCTCCGTGATCGTTGACATCTACATCACCGTGTGGTTGTGCTACCATTTGCAAGACGCGAAGACCGGACATGAACGGCACGTCCCGTCTCCTGTGTCAGGCTTGAGCACACACCCACTCAGTTCCGAGCCCTGTCTCATAGATCTGACAATATGATGACCAAGTTGATCAACTATGCGATCACTCGTGGAATAGTCACGTCGTGAGTACGGCCAACACTGACGCGGTAAGCTCGCTCGCTGACTGCTGGCAACGTCAGCGTCGTGCAGACCTTGGCCTTTGCTCTAGTTAGTATTTTCGTTGATCAATGTCAGCGATAAATCGTGCCGCTGAATTAATCGCGCCTTCACAGTTCTTAGTCGATGCGAAGGGAAAGACGCTCTGGTCCATGATATTCTACGTCCCGGCAAGCACACGTGCGGACTGATTTGACTCTGTTCATACCTCGCACGGCTGAAACATGGAAATTCTAGTCTATGTGAACTCTCTTCTGGCAATGTATGTGTCCACATGTCCGACTCGCAGCCCGAGCGTCGAGTATGATTTCACACTTACATACTGTCAGGTGGAATGCTCGGCGTCACGTAGCAAAAATCGGCATCCCATCGGTTCCAAGCGCGTGGAGTAACAACATGGCAATCGGGACCGTTCAAATGCGTCAGCTATAAAATGCCACCTCACAGGTCCATCCCGTAGCATAGAGAGGCATGAAAGGTACTCTGATAATACAAGCGTCAAATCTAGTATGCGTCTCGCTTTGAGCCTGGAAGAGTCTTGTACAATCCTTCACGGCCGTTCAAGACTGCTCCAAGCTGCGGTTTAGAGAAGATGCCTTGCAAGTTTAGCCAATAACAAGCTATTGCAATTTACGGCTCACTCGTGATAACAAACGAAAAACGGTACGGTGAGCGCGAGTGTCCCTGGCGCGAAGGATACTAGAAGCCTGTACGGCGTATCGAACTTGCTTAGTGCTAGCCTAACATCGATGCCCAGTTCAACTTCTCAACAGCATCCACATCTCGAGTAACGATGTGCGTGAAGCTTGCGAATTGTACATTAATGATCTAGGTACTCGAGACATGATGTGCGCGGATGCCATAGGATAGTATGGAATGACAACGACGAGAGGAGATACGGATATATTAACGAACGACGTTTTGGCCTCTTCCGCGCCCCTCCCCCCCCCCCACATCTTCTACACCCCCACATTAAATCCGGTCCGGACACTGCTCCTCTACCGCGCCGACCGCACACACGCCCGCCCAGCCGCCCACCGGCTCTATTGCGTCTTCTCGTTCACCGTGCTCGCGCTCGCGCTCTCGTGGTTCTCCGCGGCGGCGCCGCGCTCCTGGACCTCGACATCGTGGTCCATGTGGAGCTTGCCGTGCTGGGGCTCGCGCCCGCCGGCGATCGCGCCGCGGTCCTCGCGGACGTCGTCGTGGAAGACGCCGTTCGCGCCGCCTGCGACGAAGTCGAGGCCGACGTAGTCGTACGCGAACTCGCCCATCTCCGTGTCGTCGATGCCGAGGATCTCGGCCTCCTCCGACGAGCGCAGGCGCAGGCCGGGGATGAAGTGCATGATCCACAGGATCGCGGTCGTCAGCACGAACGAGTAGGACATGCCCGAGACCGAGTCCGCGAGCTGGTACCCGAGCTGGATGTAGTGGTGGTCGAGCCAGCCGCCGGGGATGACGGCGATGTCGTCGAAGCCCGCGACGCTCGCCTGTGCGAAGAGGCCCGTGAGCACGTTCCCCACGACGCCGCCGATCGCGTGCGACGCGAAGATGTCGAGGCAGTCGTCGTACCCGAAGTAGAACTTGAGCTGCGTCGCAAAGTTGCAGACCGTGCCCGCCATGAACCCGAAGAGCACCGCCGCCGGCGAGCCGACATAGCCCGAGCCCGGCGTGATCGCGACGAGGCCGGCGATGGCACCGGAGCAGAAACCGACCGTCGACCACTTGCGCTCAAGGCGGTAGTCCTGCCGCGCGCGGTCAGCAAAAGGCCGTGTGCACAACAGTAAGAACGTGCGCGCACCCAGAGCATCCAGGTCAGGCCGCCCACAGACGCTGCCAAGTTGGTGACGATGCACGCCTGGATCGCGCGGAGGTTCGCGCTGAGCGCGCTGCCGCCGTTGAATCCGAACCACCCGAACCAGAGGAAGATGGTGCCGAGGACGACGTAGCTCGTGTTGTGCGGCTTGTACGCGAGGCGCTCCGTGCCGTACCCGCGGCGCTTGCCCAGGTAGATCGAGATCGCGAGCGCGGCGGTGCCCGAGGAGATGTGGACGGGGGTGCCGCCGGCGAAGTCGAGGCCGCCGAGGATGAACGACCAGCCGGACGCGTTCCACGTCCAGCACGCGATCGGGTCGTACACGATCGTCGACCAGACGAAGACGAACACCATGACCGGCCCGAGCCGTGCTCGCTCCGCGAACGCGCCGATCGCGAGCATGGGCGTGATGGCCGCGAACATCAGCTGGAAGACGCAGAACGCGAGCGACGGTATGCGCGTCGAGCCGACGGAGGGCTTCTCGAGTACGCCCTTGAGGCCAAAGTATTCTGCGATGCATCGTCAGCGACTGTCAAAGGCTATGGGGGGATTGGTGGTCATCTCCGGATACAATGTGTGGGCCGCAAAGTGCGTTTCAGGCACCGAGCCACAGCCTTGGTTGATGAAGACGTCGGAGAAGAAATAAAAGCACCGAAAACACGCCGCCATGGGAGATAAAGGGGAACCGATACTCACGGAGGTTACCAATGTAGTGATTTGTAGCCGTATCACTGAAGGCTAGTGAAAATCTGTGGCGGCATGTCAGTACGCACGTCCAGCAGCACCCGGGCCTTGGACTCGCTTACCCCCAGAAAAACCACTGTTCAACACAAGATTGTCAGCAAGGTGCTCGGCAGACAAGTCCAGGCGCATACGAGGGGAAGGTAGCCCGCGCGTCCAAGAATGGAACTGTATCTCAGGACACCCGCCCGTGTGGCGAGCAGTGGTCGAGACCATGGTTAGCGCACTTGGGCGTCATTCTCGCTGTCAAAATCGTTGAAAGAAGCAAGCCAAGCTTCCGCGCAGGTGCAGCATCGACTGTGCACGTACGCCGATATGCACAGCAGCCGCGGATAGCGAATCCACAACGGGCATGCACGGCGCTGTGGTGAGAGCCCTCATGTCGAGGCACTGACCAATTCACGAACCGTACAACGCCTCCACAGTTTGACGTCCGTGAGATGCTGACCCACCGTGCGCAGTACGGCGGGCCGCGAGGGGTGGACCACGGTGGGGACATCTTGACATCTGGACAGGCGTGTGCGTCGTGCGAGACGGCGGCCGCGTCGCACGACGCATGCCCGGCCGTCAGTCGTGAACTGACGCGACGCATGCGCACTGGTGCGAGGCTCATAGTCGCGTAAGGGTGAATGCATGGGGCATGATCATATCCAGGTAGCGAGGGATCATAGCATATTGCCAGGCGATATATTCGCGTGACGTACTCACGAGACGGGGGCAAGCGCAATAAAACGGAGGTCGACTAGACGGCATGGACGCTCACCTGAAATGAAACCACTGCGAGAGTCATCATGGACATCCAGATCATACTGAGCGCGTTCTTGCGGCGAAGGAGACCAGAGTAGAAGAAGCCGACGCCGGGGATCATGATCCAGACGAGGGCGGTGGATGCGAGGACCCAGGCGATATCGCCGAGGTTGTAGACGTAGGTGGTGCCGCTGCTGGGGTCATACCACTGAAGGTCGCCAGCTGCAGGCGGAGGCCGAGTTAGAAATCAGGGAGGAACGAAGCGGGGAGCGCGTGCACGCGACTCACAGCTGTCGTAGGTGACGTTGACCATGGCTCCGACGGTGTCGGCGTGCGGTCGTGGTCGTGGTCGGGCAGAGAAAAAGGGGAGGCTCGGGCGAGGGGGCGAGTGAGGAAGCGACTTCGGAGGAAGAGAAGGAAGGGAGGCCGTCCGCGCGCGTTCATAAATGGTGGTGAGCGACCGACCTTGGCACTGCGACCCAGGGCGGGACGACGCTTATCGTCCAATGGCAGCCCGCCCGTTTATCTCCCGCCGCCAGCCCCATGCTCAAGCGCCCCGCTCAGATCTCGCTGCCGTGATCCTCGCTCTGTCGTCCATTCCCGAACAAGTAACGCACACTGCCTGGATCCTTGCTGTGCAATATTGTCGTGTGCGGGCGGTGTGGCTGTGGCTGTGGCGGAGAGAGAAGAAGGGGTCGGCGGGGGCGGGGCGGGGCGGGGCGGGGATGAGGAAGCCGGCGTCGGGGCGGGCCGATGCCTCGATCACACCAGCCCGATGCAGCGGCCCCGATCTCGCCATCCCTTTTTCCATAAGCGGCCGTTCCTGGCGTCTGCCCCACCGCTTCCGGCCTCCTCCATACGCCGCTTCCCATCAGCCTCGTGGTTATCGATGGGCCTGGTGTACGTTGACCCTCTGCAGCTGGTTGAACGGTGCTCACA
Organism: Daedalea quercina L-15889; assembly: GCA_001632345.1. Classification (NCBI taxonomy): domain Eukaryota; kingdom Fungi; phylum Basidiomycota; class Agaricomycetes; order Polyporales; family Fomitopsidaceae; genus Fomitopsis; species Fomitopsis quercina. The sequence continues at coordinate 45,791 of KV429087.1, forward strand.
GGTGGATGCGGGCTGCGTTACCTAGCCAACTCATTCAGGACTTGCTCAGACCTGTCATGTGCCCCGTTCAATCTGTCCCTCATTGCATATTCCCGGCCCCGGCGAGCTCTGCTACAGTGCTTCAACGTTTCACGATTCAAAATTGGCAGCTGGGAGGCGTTGACAGTGGACAGTGGGTGTCACTACTCCGTCAAGTCGTGCGATATCAAAACTGCAGATCGAGGTTCCAAGTTTGCCACCGCTTCTCTTTCTTGCATGTAATGTCTCTTGAGCATCATGGCTGGGACAAGACGTCAACTGACCGGTCGTTCGAATGTTTGCCAAAGGCTGTGCCTCCATTCAATATACCGGACGACCCACTGTCCGGTGGCGTATGATCCCACAGACACTGCGTTTCACTCTGCCAGCTTCGCGCGAGCAGGACGCACTCGCCACCGATTAGCCACGCGCTCCTGCACCATCCAGACACCCACGACGCCTCCAACGATCGAGCACGGTCGCGGGAATTTGATCCCCCGCGCATAGGCCGCACTATACCCATACCAGTAAGTACCGTCACCTGTGGTCGCCGCCGGGTAAAATGCGCCCAGGCGCGTCGGGGGCGCGGGTCGCCGAGCCCGGTAGGCTGAGATGCGGCGATCGGTGCGCGCGGAAGTTCGGCGAGGAAGCGGATGATGATGCGTCGTCGGGCGGCGCCGAAGCGGCCCTGTGGGGGAGTGCGGAGTCAAATTCGGTGAGGTCGCGGCGTCGTGCGAGTGCGGGCCTCCCAACTCATGGCACTTGTCGTCGGGCGCAGCGCGGGTGAGCGTGCAGTGCTACGCAGGCCGGGGCGACCAGGCACCGAGCGGGGAGCCCTCCCGCGCGGCCTCGCCGTGCTCCCGCCCTCTTATCTCGTGCGGTGGCGTCGAGAACCCGCTTCCCGCCCCTGCCTTGTTTAACCTATCTCTGCAACGCTCCTTCCGCCCGGGCACCGTACCTGCTCGCTCCGACGGCGGCGACGACGACGACCGGGCGCCGGCCACGGCGCAACTCGGGCGACGCCGCTGTGGGCGAGGTACAGGCTCAGGTTCGAATGGGGATCGGCGCCGATAGGGTGGTCATGCTGTTCTTGCCACATTATTTCGGTGCAACAGGTTTGGAGCACTGTGTATCAGCATTGAGAGTTACCCCCTCGTGTCACGGCTATGTTTGCTTTTCCGCACACGCGCACCCTCTCGAGTGCTGAAATACTTTGCCATACTTAGAGTCCATGAAATATGATCAATACAAAATCGGGATACAGACATACGCGCCGGAGCACCGAGCCTGGCCTGCGCCGTCCTCCTACGTCGCTCTGGGATCGTACGTAGCGGCCGCTTCGTCTCTCGGCCCTTGAAGCCAGCTCATCAACATGCTTCGCTATCGCACGCAGTATCGCTGTGGTCTCCAGTCGCACTTGACGATCATAGAGTGAGAACGGAGTCGCCCCCGAAACAGCGGCAATAATAGGTTGGGTCCGGAAGCAGGCTGCGCACAGAGGTCAGACCGACCGTCTAGCCTTGAAAAATCAAATGGTCCAACGAAGGCATGCCCCGTCCCACACAAACGTTGATACACCTGCAGCGCCCCTGAGCCAAAGCGCGGCGACGGAGCATGGGCCGATAACTTACATGGCATCGAGCTTCCGCTGACTGATACCCCGCTGCGACCATTCTGCAAGGTCAGGCGGAGTGTCGATATCCTGCGAGCGGCGAGATGCTTCGATGCGCGCGCACTGGTGCCCAACAGCACCCTCTGACGCACGAATTCCCATTTCCTTGAACCCAGCCAGACATGGCTATCGGCCTCTTCGGTGCCCTAGGAAATGCTGTGCTATATGCTGACAGGGTAGCGTCTGGTCGTTTCGCTCCGTGAGCCGCGCGTGACGAATGCTAGTACCATGGGTCGCTCACAATTCGTGCAAGCGGAGCTGACGGGGAACCGCCTAACACAGATCTTCCTGGCGCTGGTCACTGATGATAAAATAGTGCATATTGTGGCAAGGAGGTCTGGACCGGGGGGGGTCGACATGAATGCTCAACCGGAGTCGCATTTGCTTGCAGTACTGTAGCGTCCCAAGTGGAAATGCATCATCATCGATTGAGGTGTTATCGAGTTCTACTGGGCCGCTACCAACGTCTGAAATATTTGCGGCAGTGCAACCAAGCAAATACTTACGGATCATCATGGTCTGGGTATGGCTCAGTTCCTGTCTTCGTTGTTGCCCCCTTTGCATTCGCGGATAGTCACGGTAGTTCCGGGCTGCACATTCTCAGGATTTGCCCAGTTGCGATATCCTGTGGGGGGTCGCGCGTCCGTGGTTTTGTTAATGTAACCCACCATTGTCCGATTCTAACACCACCGACATTGTCAGACTGTCTAACAGTCTAGGGACACGAACGGGACGCCAGCATACGTCATCAGGTGTTCATAATTAGTGTGGGAACACTGGCGAAATGGATTGCGCCTCCGCGCGCACATCGGCCTCAGCCTGGGACTGTCACGGTAGTGTCTGCGAGACTCACGCGACGCTGGCCTTCCAATTACTCGCAGTTTCACCGGTGTCTCACGCGTGGCGCATATAAGTTTGTCTGCATGCTCTTTCACCGGTCACTTTCGGGCTAATCGACAGGACGGTGCACTCTATGACCTTAAGTGCGCACGTCTCGGACAGTATCGCTCGTCACCTTCAACTCATATTATTAGCACCCGGCAGATCACGATGGCTGTATAATATCGACATATCAGCCTGTATCCCCTCGTACGCTTGGCGAGTCGCTTCATACTGCTGTGCCGTCGAATCACGCATCACACTAGGAAATCACCGTACCGGGACAGTCCAAAATATGAACCCGTTTACGGCCCTTAACTACGATGTCCTGAATATAATATTCTCCCTTCTACCCCCTTCTGACGCAGGCAAACTGGCCTATACCTGCCGTCTCGCTTACTGCCATGCCATCCCTCACTTCCTATCCGACGTCACCCTAGGTCTCCATTTCCATCGCTGGCCCAAGTCTCAGATCGCCTCTTTCTGCAACTTCGTCCTTTCCGACGTTCCCCATCGCGTCAACCTTCTCCGAAGGCTCGACCTGCGCAGAGACGCTTTCCCGTGGGTCGAGGTCGAGATAGAGGCCGCCGTCGGCAATCCGAGGAGCAACCGCGCATACACCGTCGACTACTCCTTGGCTGGCCTCCTCGCGGACGTCATTCAGCAAGCCGACAGGCTTCAAGAGGTGCATATAGCCGGTGCTGATCCTCTGTTGGCGTCCGAGCCGCGCTTCGTGGATGCTCTCGCAAGCCGACCGCACCTCCGACACCTCGACTTGGAGAAGTGCGGCTCAGCGAGCCTAGAGTGCGTTTCCAGGCTCTCTGGGAAGGTCCGCTCGCTCGCACTGGCCATCGACGGCCAGTACGTCCGGGAGAGCTCACTGTACCACAACCTCTCCGCATTAACACGCGTCGCGAGCACGCTCGAATCCCTGGAGCTCGACGACGCGATGTTCGCGACGAGCCAGCTTGACCCCGACTTCACGCTTCCGGCAGTACGCCGGCTCACGCTCCAAGGCTGGGCCGACTTGGCGGAGATCCTCCGTGTCCTCCCCAACCTGCGCGTCCTCCACCTCCACACCAGCCGCTTCAAGTCCAACCTGTCCTCCTCTGCTCTCGTCGACTTCTCTCATGTCGGCCTTGACGAGCTCGTCACAGACACACACGTCCCTCTCAGATGCACGGTGCGCCGCGTCCAGCTGCAGTTCAATGCATTTCTCCAGCACGACGCGCTCGCGATGCTCGAGCGCATGGACCCGGTCGTCCTGTCGTGCCACGCAGGATGGAGCCTCCCTGCGAGAGGCGTCGCGCACCTTCTGCCGAGTCTGCGATATCTCGAGCTGCACGTGAAGTGGCGTATCGCGGATGGCGTCCCGAATATGCCGTCCGAGGCATGGCTGGTGAGCTCTTCCCGGCGCCATTTGCCTCGCCTGTTCGCCTTCTCATCTCCTCTACAGATTAGGCTCGTCACCGTCTTCAGTTCGCTCACGCTCGTGGGTCTCGTCCTACACATTGGCCGTGGCGTCATAGCAGATCCCACGATCACCCTCGACGCACTCGCACGGGCCGTCATGGACGCCTGCAATCCGTCCCTGGAATACGTCGGCTTATCTGTCGCTCAGCACTCGCCGAGTAAGCCCCCGTCGGCGACGTGGTATCTTTGTGTGCGAGGTGGCGTCACGGACAGGCGCACGCAGGTCCGGCGGCTCCTTGGGTGGGAGGGCGAACTCGTTGATCGCCACCTACGGAGAATGGAGCGCACCTACTCCCAGTCGCCCTCTGTTCCCATTCAGCAGTGTAGTAATGCTACCCGGAGACATCTATGACCACCCGCAGACTCGCTAGCGTACCTCATCGTTGCGCAGAGGTACTAGTAGTAGATGTCGTCTCCGTTGGGGCAGTCGATCTGTGGTGTTTGATTGCTCGTGCCCAGGTATGTTTCTCGAAACCGGGAGGGCCGACTACCCATGAAGGGATGGACATCCGCTTTGAGCGAAACCCTACGTCCCGTGCGTCTCTGAGCGTAGGAACGCATTCATAGCAGTACTTCCTCGACAAGACGGCCCTCTCCCGGCAGTGACGAGGCGTCCAAAACACCCTTCTGTCTGCCTTCATTGACACACACTGAGTGAACTCTAGGGCAGAAGTGGAAGCGCGACAACTCGCCGTCAAGGTGCCGTGGTGTGATATAAAAGCTGCTCGACTCCTTTGTGATACGTACGCCCGGGAAGGGCAGTATCGCGCATTAGAACGAGAATCCGGATGCTACTGTCGCGCGAGGTGCAGTTGGAGATACACACAGTGTTCGGAGTCGAAATCGCGAACACGGAAAGCACTGTCGTACATCACCCGAACTGGCCGTACTACGAAGCACAGTTCTTCCCATCTGCTTGTCAGCGCCGCAACCTGGTTCAATCCGCCATATAACATCAAAACCTGAGTGTACATGTCACTGAAGGTTTGAAGACGCTCAACAAAACGTTGACAACAAGACATCCCATGATTGAGCATAATGCTCGTGGTCTCGCCTCCGGGCCCCACCGCACATAAGGATGAGCACGTTGCAGAGATGACACTCTCCCGCTACGGCTAAGGACGAGACCAAATATTCGTCGCACTGAAGCCAATCCGCGTGTTGACTGTGTAGCGGTCAAATCGGCGGTGTGCAGCGGACGGGAGATAACCTGCACTACATACTACAGGTTGGCCCGAACACATCACCCGAGACGTATTGTGTACTCCGTATGCTCGGCGAATGGAAGAGAGGAACTAAGTGCTCTCCTTTCCATAATGAGGCTGAACGCACCGTTGACGCGGACCACACGGCTATTTAACGAAGCGCCTTGGTACTGGTCGACGAAAAATAACTCCCAGCAATTCACTGGCTACGCCGACCAAGCTCTCAGCTTCGCTACTATTCGCAAGATCTGCATCTCGCTATCTCCTTCCTCGTCAGTATCAGCTTCTACATCTTCTGCATCTTCCTCAGCATCCTTCTCCACGTCGCCTGTATTATCTCCGGACGGAGTGCTCTCCGTGGCCTTCCTCTTCCCGTCCACATCCGACATGTCGATCCACTTCCGCCATCTCCGCAATGGAGCCCAATCGGCATTCAACGCCTCTACGATGTTCGCAAGCCAGCCCAGATCGGCGGAGAGCTGCGCGGCACCTGCGGGCGTCAACCGAGGAATTTTAGGCAGCACGCTACGAGTCAAACGCGCCAACAGCGTCCGCGTGAGAGACGCAAGCCACGCAGCTGTGACAGCCTCAGGGGAGAAGTGCATGTCCTGTATCTCCTGTGGCTGAGGAGGTGCCTGTACTTGTTGGCCAGGGAGGAGTGCAATCGAGGCTGTCCGTCGCGAGCGTAGCTCGGGCGGACCTGTAGGAGGCGACTGTGCAGGCTCAGCAAGAGCGCGAAGGAAGCGTTCGCCGACGAACGGAAGAGTCTCGAGGGAAACCGCGAGCGCATCGTCGTCGGCATAAACTTCAAAGAGCCTCGGAAGGCTCAGCAGTCCTTCAGCGACGCGCGCCATGATGGTGCTTGGACTGAGCGAGAAAGTAGGCACGTGCACCGCGTTCGTGGCACCTCCTGCACCAGAGTTCTTCGCAGACGGATCGGGTGCGGCCCACAGGGGGAGCGTAGGATAAGCGGTGAGATGGGCGTAGAGCGGGCCTAGAATTGTGTCCTGGAGAGCGACCTGGCAGGCTTGGGCGAGTGTGGAGATCGCACTGCGAGACCCAGTGAGTAGTGGCGGTGATGGTGCAGGCGTCCCCATGAGTGGTGATAGTGGTACAGTGCCCATGAATGACATACGTCGAGCATCCGGGGAAGGAGGTACACTGGGTGCGGGCTGCGTCGACGCCGGGGGCTCCGGATCGACGCTCTCGAGCAAGATGTGCAGCTCGGCTGAATTGAGGGTGGATTGCATAAGTACTTGTAAGGCGCCTCGCGTCGTCCCGGTAGCATGGGAGCCGAACACTCCGGAGTCCTGGCGAGCAGCGCGGAGGTATATGGACATTTGTATGACGTTGCCGCGCAGCTTCCCCTCGAAAGACAACATGCGGTCTAGGAGAGCCCGCACGGCTTCGAGCAGATGGAGCAACGCTTGGATCTCCGCCCAGTCTTCAGCAGTGTAGTCCAGGTCCGCCAGGTCCGCTTCAGAGCCAGAATCTGCGGCACCAGCAGCGTTCGCTTCCCCAGAGCTCCTCGAGACGATCTCCGAGCGCGACGCTTCAGCAAAGGCGGAGGCGAGATGGTCTACGGATTGAACCAGTCCTGCAGCACCATAGCCGTGGGTGAACGCATTACAACGCACAACAGCATCCTCTGCAGCACCGAATACGTCCACGGCCCTCTCTCGCAGCACCCGCGCATAATCGGCGCCTGTAGTTGGTCGGGGTGTGCTCTGCAGGGCCGACGCAAGGGCGTCATCCAAGAGACGACGCTCCAGGGATGCGTAGTCTGCCTGGAAGTCCGCGAACGGCCCGAAGAGGTCTGTATCCCAATCGAGGATTGGGAGAGTTGGAAACGTTGTGCCGCCCTCGGACGAACGATGAGGGGGCATCCGGCGTGACATCGACATCGACATCCGCGACGTTGAACGACGGCGGGCGTGGCCTCGAGTGCCGTCAGTAGCTGGCGCGGCAGCAATGAGTGAAGAGAAGCCAAGCTTCTCGAATATCTTGTCCACTGACAGGGCGAAGTCCTCCGTCGCGCGGTACGCGGAGATAAGCTCGCGCAGTGCCCTCGGTCCGTGAAAGGCGCTAACGGCTGCGAGGAGCTGGGAGAAAGTAGGTTGCAAGGCGGAGAGCGTCGAAGAGATCAACGTTGATAGTGTCTGCTGAGGATCAGGGAAAATCGCAGGGATCGAAGTGCGCTCGGTCTGCAGCGTAGACAGGAACGACGCGTAGAATGTCGGGAGAAACACAGAGAATGTCTGACCAGCCGGTGCGCTGTCGACCCCTTCCGCATCTCGGAGCATCGCATTTTGCCACATCTCGAGTAGCGATGCCCGACGGGAGCCGTAGTAGTAGTTGCGGAATTCCGCCTCTCGCTGTATATTGCTGAAGATCCCGAAGTAGTTGCGGCAGACCGCTACGTCTTGCGAGCTCACCGCCGCCACTAGCGCAGAACTGAGAGCAGCCTCCAGTTGATTTTGTAGGCTGACCATCAGAGCCCGTCTGCTTTCGTACTCTGGGGTATTTTCGAAGACCGCCATGCTGTTACTGGCTTCCGAGAGCCTCTCTGCCGCCTTCTCGTAGTTCTTCTCGCCCAGAAGCGAGGTGACATCGCTTTCGAGAGTGCCCCAGCTTTCCGCCTCGCGCAAGACTTCTCGTGCTGCCTCCATGTTGCGCTTGGCCGTGTCAAGAAAGTGGAGGCGTTCCAGTGCCGCGTTTGTCTCCGCTGCGGCGGACGCCTTGGACTTTGTCTCGACATTTTGAAGGATCGATTGCAGGGAAAGAGCGCCATCGCGCATGAAATGCAGGTCGTAGGTCAACCTAGTTGCACTGCGAGAGATATCGTCGATGAGTCGTTCAACGTTTGCAGAGGTATCTTCGCTGGCAATCTCCAGCGCACCGACGAGGCTAGAGACACGGCGATCTAGCTCTGTCAGCTCCATCGGAGCTCCGTCATCGATGAGTTGGTCGGGCTCTAGCGCGCCGTTGATCCACGACACCACGTCCTCGTGGCTTTCGAGCGATGCCAGGAGGTCAGTAGAGGTCATAATGTACAACTCTGCAGTCGCGGGTATCGAGTGCTTGACGTCCAAGTAACACTGATACTGTTCATGAGTGAGTACTTCAATATGATAACATATAAATCGGATCTAAATCACCTACGGAACGCGAGCACGCGTATAGCTTCCAAAACCTTGGACCTAGAATGCACTTAGTCGTTGTCAGCCAGATACGTACGCTTCCTCTTGATAGTCAAAGCTTACCGATTCAAGTGGCACAGTATACACACTTAGCTACCGTCCTGATAAAATGTGTAGGTATGATGGCTTCCACAATAAGTAGATGTTTGGGAATGTTCAGGGTGAGAAGGTACGTAGCCACGTGTCCAAACACGCGTCGACGCGCCGTGTCCTTGGGCGCTTAGTCGTTGCGCTTTATACGACGACTGCCTACGGGAGACTAGCTTTATATTGGAACCGTTCGTGACACTCTGACTGTGCGGCGGCAGATACTTAGCACTACTTTCTTCGAACTCACCCACGACCTCGAAAGGAAGCGCGATTTCCTCTCCTTCAAAGGCGGAAAATGCAGGGCGATCGAAAATCATCGTACAAGGTCCCACCTGCTGCTGTCCGAGACTCGCTAACGTCACAAGAACACCGACGCAACAAAGTGAGTCATCTCAAAACATCGTAACGTCAAACCGTCAATGATGTTCTCCAGGCGTTAGAAGAGCAAAAGCGTGTAGGTGTGTTCCATTTGTAGAAAGTGGTGGCTGCTTACTCTTACTCTCAGCGACGAGCCGAGAGATTCGACTCCAGCCGTCAACTGGACTTCTTCGCTGACCTGACGCTCGGACCCTCAGACGATGAAGCGGACGAAGGAGACGGGCAGGATGGGCCTGAGATAGTTCGTCAGAGTCTCGCACAGTTTGCCGGGATGCTGCCTCTCGCGCAAGAGACCCCCAGTGCTAGTAGTACCGCATCATCCGCTATGATCAGTGAGTCCGCAGTACCTGCTCAGACGGCCGAGATGCAAACGTCCGGAAAGAAACGTGGAAAAACTCAACGCAAGGCTAAGGCCGCACCGTCGTCGTCTGGGCCGTCGAAACCATCAAAGCGCAAACCGAGTCGCTGGGCAGACAAATGCATGTATGCGGAGCTGCTTGAGATGTCCGAAGGCCACGACGGGTTCGACGTGGTGTCCAATGGCATCCCGCAAGACATCGAGACTGGATGGGTTGCCGTGACTCCCGTTCCGATAGGCAAGCGTTGTCTCGCTGTTACGCATCAGCCGTCTGGAGTACCAGGCGTAGGTAAGCGAGATTAGCTTCACTTGAACAGTTCACTACTGACGATTGGCTGTAGCTCCAAATCTAACGTTACGCTCGCGCGTTCTTGGCAAACCACTCATGAAGCCATTCCCATCCCCCTTACCACCGCACACGGTTCTCGACTGCATCCTGGACGAGAATTGGAGAGACAACGGCATCCTGCATGTGCTGGACGTACTGAAGTGGAAGGAGCAAGACATCACGGAATGCGAGACGCCCTTCCGGTTCTGGTGGCGGGATATGCGTCTCTCAGAACTCCCAGTGCTTCCTCCGCCTGTACACACCACGGAGCAGGAAGGGGATGCTTCTGCAAACGGTGCCCCAGTATCGGCCCGCTATCGCTTTCCTCATCCAACTACGTTTGTTCCAGTCCCGTACCACACGGACACGTCCCTCACCCACCTGCTAAGCGCGCTCATCCCCATGACGAGGGCCACTCGTACGATTGCAATCATCAGACGCACCATAGCCTCACCACAAGCACTTGGCATGGACCTGGACGTCCCCGTACCTTCTGAGCTCGAGACGGTACCCGTGGAGATCCGAAGCGACGGTCTACTGCTCTATGTAGCGCAGGCGACTTATGAGCCCGGGACTGGCCCTTTAAGTAGTTGGGTTCCACTCGAGGCTTACACGCCGGCGGCGAAGGAGGCAAATATGGTAATAGGAGAGGCTATGCCGGAAAGTCCCTTGAACGTGTTCGAACGGTGTGTCTTTGCCGTTCAAGCATGCCTGCTCGCTGACGCAATGCTTGCCGTAGCCTCGTGCGGAGGCAACTCATGCTACAGGAAGGCGCCTCCACGGCGGCGGTGCCTGTGATTCCCGAAGTGAGCATGGAAGGAGACGTGTGAAGGGAACTGGTGCGGTGCTCGCGTCATCGTCGTAATGTTCGTTCAAGGAGTGTTCTTACTAACGGTCTCATGTTGTGCAGCACATATCAATGATATCGTTCTCTTTTATCGCAACTCTTGTCCTTGCCGGGTATGGTTAGCGGCGTATGTCAAGCTTTGCCATTTGCGACATAAGCTTGACATACCGATGAGCGTCACGGACACGCTGAGAATATGAGTAAGTAATCCAACGCTTCCTTCGTCGGTTACAAGGTTGGACATCCGAAGGTGAGGGGCAACGCGGTTCCTCTTTGTCACATCCAGGCGACTCGTTCGCGTAGTGCCAGAATAGCTGAGGAGCCTTTGAACGAACATACTTTGACGTAAAGGTGAGATAACCATCACCATCCATCCGCAGCTCGCACCATTCGCGCATGCGACCTCGGCCGATGCGCGCACTCCAAATCCTTTCTACAACGCTCGACCATTTTGCCTCCGGTGCCTTCATGCCATCCGGGCTGTGTGCGCGACGCAACACAGCACCCTGAGCTCGTGAAACGGGCAGTGAGAGCCAATGGGGTGCGGGGTATAACGAGTGCTGCGTGCAACGCGGGGCTCTTGGAGTGCACGAGATATCGATGATCCGATCATGATTTACGGTGCCGCGAAGACATCGATAAGTACACGCCCGGAGCGCATGCATATGGTCCAGCATAAAAGACAAGGTCGGGCAGCGCCCTTCAGGTCTTCTCAGCACCTTCTTCTGACGGCGCTGGCGTAGTCTTCCGGTGCTGAGCCTATCCCAATTTCCTTGCCATCGAGGTGAGTGCTCTCCCTAAACGCTGCGCAAGCGTACTGGCTGATCTTCGCGGTGACTAGATCCTGTGCCCGCACTCGCTCACAACTACGATGCCTTGTGCAAGTTCGCCTTCCGTTACACCAATTGGTGCGTATCGTTTCACAACCAACGGTGGTTCCTAATTCTAAGCAGATGCAGCTCCCGAGATCATGAGCACCGTGCAATCCCCTGTTAACATGCCGTCGACACCATGGGATCCGACATTCTTTATGGTCGAAGTGTGCTATTGAACGTATCGTCCTCGCACCTGTTCATATGTCTGGCTCAGCATCCCCACCACATGTATCACTATCTTGCATCTTGCATCCCACCGGACTGTATCCAGCTCAATCTGTAGAGTATGAAATCATTGCTAAATATGCGCTCACATATACTATTTGACGTCTCTAAAAATGGCTGGCTGTGTGCTTGATCATGTTGAGAGGATCCCGCAAGGGTCCAAGCGTAGTAAGTAGTCAGTACTGAAGTACTGACGCGTACCATCAGCATACGAGGGATACGCGGGCCGCGGCGAACTACATGACTTGCCTATTCCGGACACGAGCGAGGCGCCCAGCGCTGGCAGTGGCGGCCGCGACAACTGACGAACGCCCGTTGGCGACCGCCACTGCCTCCCCAGTGACCGCGCATATCGCGCTCGCCCTTCGCTATACGCTCGTTCTGAATGTCTTGAGTCTGCCTCCAAACATCGCGATAGTGTTGGCTATAGTTAGACCGTACTGATGGCACCCTTGACGCCTACGCCCCGCGAAATCTGCCTGCTGGCTGTGCTACTGGTCTTGCTACTTGTCTTCACTGCAAATCTACCACAAGACACCAGAACCTTGAAAGACATTGTTAGGCCATACTCAGTGTACGAGGGTGACGAGATCAATGTAGCTCCTCAAACGCTAGAGGGTCAGTACTCCCTGCAGACTCTCAACTTGCCTCTGCGATGGGATGCTGGCCCGGTCCCGCAGACAAAGATTGTGGCCCATGCTCCTGGTGAGTCCTCTGCAATGTAAATCCCTCGAGAGGTAGCGGTGTCTCAGCGTTGTCGCATGGTTTTGTTGTTCTCCCTTATGTCGATCACGTGATGGATATTCTGCAGCTGCACCCTACGCACAAACCGAGACGTGTTATCCATATTCGTTGGCAGGATGGGAAGACAGCGTATCTGACCATGTGTCTTAATTAGGGTGGACTATCTTTGATAGGTTGTACGTGCTGAACGGCACAGTCTACATCGTCTCCGATGAACCCGACACGATACCCGACCGTCGGCGAATAACTTCCACGAGCGTCTTCATAGAGAATGGGCCGATCGCAGAAGCTGGGCGCATTCCAACCGACAAGGACATGCGTGTCGTCAGTACGGAAGAAGCCAAACGATTGTTTGGCACAGACGCAGCACGATTGGACGGCGTAACGGTAGCGCAGTCTCACGTATGCTCTGGGCGTGAGAGCTAATGCACAATCACAGTGGTATGCCAACGATCCCAAGCAATTGTAGGTCTCGGTATGACGTGACTTCGCCGTTGCTCACTGTCTTCTTTAGCATAACACACTATTACCACTGGTCTGCCGAGCTCTTCTTCGGCTTCTGGCGGACATACTCCTCGTTGGATCCTAGCATCCCTCCCAGTGGCGAGACGACTCTGCCCGCCCCGAGGCGGATGATCTTCCCACATCTCGATGCAAATAATTGGAGGGATTACGCTGCGATGAATCAATGGGTGCTTCGGGCTTCCTTCCCCTCAATCTCGATGGAGTTCATGAACGACTTCAAGGAACGTGCCGATATGGGTCGCGTGTTCGTCTTCGACCGCATTGTCTTCGCAGACCGTGCTGCTGCGATGTATGGCGAAAATTTCCTCCGAACGCAGCGTACTGCTGCGAACGCATTTATGCTCCCAGGGAGTGTCAACTGGTGGAGTACAATCCGGAACAACGTCGTTGGATTCGCCGGCCTCGGGGAGAGCGGAGGCGCGGAATCCGTGCAGGGGGTGGATAGCGTCCCCGTCATCACCTACATTTCCCGCCAAGACTGGGGACGCCGCATGTTGTTGCCCGAAGACCACGACCGGCTTGTTCGCGAGCTGTACAACTTGCGGGATACATATGGCTATGAGGTCAATGTCGTAAGCATGGATCGGTTATCGAGGATTGAGCAGTTCCAGCTCGCTGGTCGGACGACGGTAAGTGTCGATCCCTGCCCCTTCGTGATCCAGCCTTACGCTCTGTACAGATCATGATGGGCGTTCACGGTAATGGTCTCACTTCGCTACTCTGGATGCGGCCGACCCCCCGGTCCACCGTGATGGAGTTCTTCTACCCTGAAGGCTTCGCACAGGACTACGAGTACACGACACGCGCACTCGGTATGGTCCATTACGGTTTTTGGAACGACAGGTGAGTCGTGCGCGCCAGAAACGCCTCTACCGCCGCTGAGGACTCCTAGGTCGTTCACCCGTCCGGACGTCCCTCCGGTCAACTACCCCGAAGGCTTCCAAGGCAACTCAATTCCCATCGACGGTGCTGCAGTCGCCCGGCTTTGTCACGAAAGATTGACTTTGTCAGAAGAGGCCGACGACTAGAATTCGCCCACCACCATCTACCTAGCGTCGCGTACGACCATGCGTCGATCATGTCCTCCCCATGAAGGGATTTGGCTTCGCCTTCGGGATAACCTCGTGTAACATCTCATGTCGTCGCAAGAACTCTATCTTACAGCTACTCCTGCGCCGCGCTCCGCACGGATGTCTATGTCTATCATAGCGAGTACTTTTGCTACAAACGATATCGAGTATTAACTTATTGCATCTTTCTTTGAACGTGTTACTTACGCGGAAGCTTGCACCTTTCCACTGCAGCACTGGCACGATGAGAATGAAGAGCGCTGCGACTATGGCAGCCTCGGCGCCGAATGTCTGCAGGGCGCCGTTCTTTGTCGCCCAGGGCACCTGGAAGTACGCCACACTGAACCCGCCCAGGGTGCGGAGAAGGTTGATGAGCGCGGAGACCTCGCCCTGGATACAGTAGTTGCCGTGAACTACTGATTCTGAAAGGGATACGATGTGCGCACCTGTCTCGTAGGGAAACAGTCGCTGCAGTAAGCATATACAGCAACGGTACCTATCATGACGGCCACTTCCGCGATGCCCCAGCCCATGACGAGTGCGCCTACACCGAGGTGCTTTTGGAACCCTGCACCGAGTACGAGGAACCCGCATATATAAAGGGGCACCGCGATGTAGATTGTCCTAGAGAAGAGGGCGGAACCTGAGTGACAGTGAACAAGTGGCAGTGGTTCTGCGCACCAGAGCCGCATCTCCGCCTCGAATACACCCTTGTTGCGCCGCACACAGAAGTTCATCACCCAATCATTGAAGTATCGGCCAAGCAGTTCACCGATGATGACTGCGACCTGCAGATGACTGTCAATACGATGGTAGACTGGTGCGAATATAGTGCCCTACGATCGGTGTCCCATACGCGCCTGCCACTGCGTACAGACTGAATCCATAGCCAACGGGTGGTGCCGTTCCGAGGAAGACAGCGTTCGTAGTCTGAACGTTGCATTGCCATGAAGTCAGCCAATGTGAACGTGATCATTCGAACTGCAGCACACAACGCACGTTGATACCAATGCTGAACCCAAACAGCATGGCCTAGATAACAGTGAGATTATGATCTCCAACGGGAGAGCACGAGTAAGAATGGATACCTCGAAAAGGAGTATGCCCAGTATCTGGGGTCGCCAAATGATCAACGGGCACGCCAAGATAGCATCGCGCCAGCTCGCGCGGTAACGCGCCATACGCGCGCCTGTGATACCTACCAGCGTTTCAACACGGTACTGCAGACGTGACTTCGGGCGGGCGATGGGGCGCGGATCTGGCAAGGCACGATCGTACATCCTACGCAACGCCCAGGGAGACGTCTGTCAGCTGAGCTGTAGTGGCCGATACGACCGGGGTGGACTTACGTCTCCTCTGCGAAAAACGTGATGAAGAAGACCACAACTGCCCCATATATCGAGCCAATTCCATATGTCCAGCGCCAGCTATGTCAGAGGTGAGAATCCATCCAAGGTGGCGTTATATGCGAGATGATCGGAACCAACCTGGCCCGAGCCGCAAGGAAACCGAACAGGAACGGTGAGACGAAGGGGGAAATAATGAAACCCATCGTCCAGATGTTGAGCTAATCCGCGTGGAAGGTGTCAAAAGTGCATCTGCACCCAACGAATTTTATCGAGGTAGACCGACCTTCCGTGCCTGGAGGTGGAATGGATACATGTCCGTGACGACGTATAAGCCCTGCACGGCTCATTAGAGTGTAGGCCGGCGCCGCCGCATGCTTATACTCACAGTCACCTGCGGACATGTTCTATGACAAGCGTCAAATGCTGAAATTAATAGCAGTACTGATGTGCTCACCCGAAGAATGCAGTTAGACATCGCATAACTGAGAGTAAGGAAGTCAGTTGCGGTGGTTTGACGCCTGAAGGAGGCTAACTCACCCGTGAAAGTTTTCAGGTTCGGTGCAAATGTACAACCTATGAGAAACCCGAGGGCGAGCACCTGACCGATAGTATATAGTTATTCACTTCATAGCGGAGTCGTCTGCTGCTATGCACACCTGCGACCAGAATAAGACAGGGAGGCGGCCGTATCGCCTCATAAGTATGACAGGCAAGATGCTACCGCATCCTGTATTGCCGCATGAACAACATCCTGAGCAATATGCAACTCGTCTTACCTAGTAAGAAGATGCTCCAGCTGTAGCATATCTGTGAATTTATATGCGCGCAGAGTATGTCCTGGGAAACTTACTTGGACGTCATATCGTTAATTACCCCTGTAGTCGTATCGTATTGCTCGGCAAGCGCAAAGATGGACGCAATACCAATTCCCGAGTCGAAGTCAGGGACTACTGCAGCAAGTGTGACGATAAAGAGTTGGAAATTCTTCCTTGGCTCGGACCACTGTACCCGCAGAGGGTTCACAATCTGTGAGCAAGATGAAATCTCTCCTCCACAGCGTACGCTCACATTCTGAGGGTCCTCCAGGTCGTCCCTGGGTTGCGGCCAAAGCACCTTCGAACCATCTGGGGAGAGCTTCAACCTGCTCGCGACTGTCTCCCCAAATTCAATTCGCGCTTCCCTAAGACAGAGTCACAGAGAGCATATTGGGATGCACGAGGATTTGAACGTACCCGGGATCGACGACCAAGCGTCCTGCATTATGTTCGTGATATAGCGTTAAATCTAGCGGGCCTGTTTGGGATGAGGCAGTCACGTCCCCTACCGAGTACTTTGAGTCCTCTTCCTTGTCGACTTGAACATCCGCTACCGCGACAGTTGGCACTTTTAACTCCACGTCTGGGTCAGACATGTGGCAGCAGAGTAAGAACTAGTCAATCGGCAGTTCGTCTCTCCCGAAGTCAGGGCAGATGGTTATCGTTCGAGCGTAACGATGCACCACTGAGGTGCTAGCTGAGGGGAGGTCCGAAGTCGCAAGGATGCACTCATCACGCCAACTAACACTTTGAACCCGCGCCCGAGCCAGTGTGTCAGGAAGTGGACACCTCCTCGTGCTATGCCTCAATCGGTACCGGTGACTGCGGGTCGGATATTGGTCAGTTGGTCAAAAAGGTGAGACGCTGGATGCGCTGTCCAGTAGTAATAGGTTGCTAATCTTCGTTTGTGCGGTTAGTTGGTCCCCAGAAGCGACGTCTGTTGGCGGAGATACAACTAGTATAGCTCCTTCGGGACTGCTGGTTCAGCGGCTTTTGCCAATGGCCAGGCCTTGGCCAATACATTCGAAGGATGCATCCAGGATGCGCGCACGCGCGTGTACCTTGTGATGGTGGCTCTATTCCGTCATGGAACTGTGACGCTCTACACGTGTGCAATAAGTGAGATATATCATTGAAATCAGCCACAACTCGCACCTGTAAGTATCCTCTGCCATTCATTAGATACTCATGTAACGTGATGTCAGGCGTTGGGTGCATACACACGTGCGGTCGTACGAGAATTGAGTGGTCAAAGTTGATATATGCTCTGAACAGTGGGGTCGAGGGCCGAGGCTGTAGAATTACAGAAGTAGGTATTCAACCGAACTCCATTGCTATGGCTGACATACCAGAATATCATTATTTATCCATCACACAAATTAGCGTTGTGTTCTAGACGTGACCGTGTAGAGCGATGCAGCTAGATTTTGGAAGGAATCGTATCGACTGCCGGAGTATGATGATGATGATGATGAAATCTGCATTTATCAACCGCAACAAGCAAACAAATCGTGCTAAGACGCGGCGAGCGCCCGTCTGTACAATAGTGGGCGTTTAAACGCGCCACCTAGGCCGACGCTCTCTTCGGGGCTCTGTGGGTGGTGGTGATGTTCTGAGGTGTATGTAGTAATGGTTGGGCATCGGTACTAGGGTCTGTGTGGTGTGTGGTGTGTGGTAAGGTAGTTGTTCGGACGGGTCACATATCTTGGTGCATGAGTATGTACAGTAGAGGAAGAGATAGTAATGAAAGAGGGGCATGTTGGCCATGTTCGGCGCGTCCGGGTCTTCTCCTAGGGGCCCAAGCCGTGTTTGTTCCCCTAGTTGTTGAACTTCGACTATTTTGGGTGTTACATGACAGGATAGGACTTATCCTTACC